>JABCMJ010006678.1:0-16583 GCA_014822125.1 Arbutus unedo
ACAATATTTCATGTGTTGTCGATCCACGTTCCCTCATAGTCTCCTCGAACATAAGATGTAGATTCGTCGAGTTCGTCAAATGATTCAACTTCATACACTGATACGTTAGAACTTTGATGCTCAACAAACCAATCATTGATTTCATCATCACCATCACAAGGAAATCGACTTTGAGGAGGTTCCAAGACAATTGACCATTTCGGATCAAGTTGATCTTCGACATAAAAAACTTGTTTTGCTTGGGAAGCTAATATAAAGGAATCAGATTTATGGCCTATCCTTCCAAGCTCGACTAATGTGAAACCAAGTTCATCTTTTTTAATTCCCCTCTTGTTGTCAACCCAATCACACTTAAATACTGGAATCATTAATGCATTATAATCAAGTTCCCATATCTCCGTAATGACACCATAAAAACTCATATCTGCAACCACAGGGTTCTTGTCCCTGTAGCCAGTAACTTGCATTGTTGCTGCCTACTACATCTGATGTCTACGTAATTAATGCATTCTTGTGTGATGTTTTATTTGCTCTTATAAAGTGGATGGCGAAAGACGGTAACATCTTTATTAAGCCAAGGGGCATGGCACAAAGAGTGAATGAGTATGAGAACATAAGAAAGAAAAACATAGAAGTGAACAACATGAGATTGAATGCTTTTGGGCTTAAAAATATGGCAAATTCCTTTCTTGGTTCAAGTAAGGGAAATGATAGAATTCCCAAAAAGAGAAATAACATGACGGACTTGGGTGATGATGACGAGGACTATCAACCCCCTAATGGTGAGGAAAACTTCAGTTCTTGCAATAATGAAAACGAAGAGGTAACAAATAAATATTTCAATAAAGAATTTCGGTCTTATATATGACTGTCACATTTATGTTAAATTTTTTTATTTCCAGACTACATGTAGGGCTTCGAGTAAGCGATTGAAGGTTGTTTCACCCCCCACATCTATAGAGTCTACATTAGCCCGTCCTAGGAATACGTTGCCGATAGTGTCTACATTGGTGCCTACTCCTGCGCAAGAGTTACCTCTTGGACCAGATTTTTTGCCAGCCAATCTTGATTCTTTACCATCGTAGACTGTCAGAGATACATTTTGCAAACTTTTGAGTTTTTTATTTTATTTTTCTCAGCAATATACCATGAGGATAGACAAAGTTTTCAATCTCATTTTCACTCATTACTTTTTAAATCTTTTCAACTTTTACCTTGAGGTGCGTCCGAGGTGCTAGTCGGGGAATAAATACAGAACGCTTAATTGCTGCTAATGGTGGCACCAAGCTTGTTGTAGAGGTCCCTCTAGAGGTAGGGCACTAGTTGGGGAAAATGCCACAAAGTTTGTCACTTGGCTTGGTACACAAATTAGGTTGGTGGCACCACTGAAGGACATGGAGAAGTGGGATGATATTCCTCCTGCTATGAAAGCACCCATCATATAAGCTACACGAGTAAAATTTTCTTTCTGTTGCTTCTAAGGGTTGCTTCACTTTTTGAAAAAAAAATTCTGCTATATTTGTTTAATGTCATGTAATTTACGTTCGTCCACCATTCCAAGTTTTATTTTGACCCATTTCATTTAGTGTTTCAAATTATATGATTGGGTGCAGGATAAATTTGAAATAGTGGATTAGGACGAGAAAGAGCATGTTGTCCGTGGCATCAACTGCAAGTGTCAAAAATTATACAAAACTTGGCGTCATAATATGAAAAAACATTATAAAGAATTAGTTGAAGCTGGTAAGGACACATATAGCAACCCTTATAAAGGAGTTAGAGGTGAAGATTGGGCATGGATGATTGATAACATTTGGACTAATACTGACAAAGAGGTAAAATTGTTTTTGAAGTAAATAACGTCAATTAATTTGATTTAAAACTTTACACCGATAATCGTATTGTTTTGCAGAAGCTAGTTCAAAAAAGAAGGAAGCCCGTGACAAATTACCATGGAATCATAGCATGGGATCAAAATCATTTGCATCTTCTATGTTGATTCAAGCAAAAGAGCGTGGTGGTCAACGTCCCTCCCTTGCAGATTTCTTCAAGTCATCTCATTATAATCAAAAGAAGAAGAAGTGGGTAGCCCAGCTATGTGAGAAAGTACATGTGAACATTCCCACAAAAGTTGTATCACAACACATAGTTTTTGTGTTTTGTATAATATATTGCATCTCTATGCTCTTTGCTATTAGGAATAACTTGAAGTATGTCACCCAGAGGTTGACGCATCTGGGATGACAGACCCCAAGCCACAAGAGTTGACGGTGGTGGAAGCTGATGGTAAGAAGTCGCATCCAAAGGAGTACGGTGTTGGTTCGAAGCCATCGGCATCTAAACGGTCTCGTGCTTCGTCAAGTGATGAGGTCTGGTTTTGAGGAATGAAGTTGTCAGATTGAAAGAAGCTTGCCAAACAAAGGAAAATGAGGTGGATACATTGAAGGACTTGTGCCAAAAGCAGGAGGAGATGTTGCGTGAATATGATGAAAGATTTGAAAAGAGTTCCAAATTGATAGAGGAACAAGCTAAGAAGATTGAACAACTCGACACCATTGTGTTTGCTTTTATGCAGGGAGCTCGCACTCGATTGCTACCAAACTTAAGGTTTGTATGTGCCATATCTGTTATCTATCAAGAAATGAGTTCCTTTAGTTCACACTTCACATGATTATTGAAATTGCCACTTGTTAACTTGTTATTGTGCCATGATTTAAATGTAGCTGTCATGCCCTCAAATTTAAAAACATAACTAATTAGATAAATAAATAGGTATTAAAGAATTCTTGCCAAAAGCTTGATAAAATCCTCCAAAAAATATCCATGCATAAGGAGATAAGTGTAATTTGATCATAAATATATAGTGGGTCCCCAAAATAAGATAGAGTTACAATACATCTTCTCAAAAGATGCTAAATAACTTCATGTATGTGACTCTTCAAAAAAATATGCAACAGTCCAAGCATCCATATCAAATGATGCTAAAAGTCTGGAGTTGTACCTAAAAAGAAAATAGCAGAGCTGAGCTAACAAGCTCAATAGAGAAATCTATACCAATCTTATGTGGATATGAAATGCATGGTATGATAAGTGAGCATAAATATCCAATAATAGCGAGACCATCAAAGAGTTTAAGTTATAGGATAAAGATGAATCATGTCATATAATACATCAATAACATCAACAAGTTTGTAAAGAACGATTCATCACACCTCGTAGATTATTAATCCAATCAATCATGTCCTCGTTGCATTCTTATTTTCATACCTATCAATCTTGTAGGAGACTAGTTCATCACTCTTAGCATTTCCGGCGAGGAGTCTAGTTCATCACTCGTAGCATTCCCGGTGAGGAGTCTAGTTCAAGGCCTTCCTAGCATTCCCGAAGGAATCTGGTACCATTCCCCTAGCACTCCTCTTAAGGAGTCTAGTTCACACATCGTATTGTTCAAGTGCCCCACGCATGTCACGTGTCACATAATAATGTCATTTCATCAACTTGAACTCTCAAGTATTTCACATGCTTCATAATCATCGTCTTAGATTTGTAACATGTTGCGTTGTAATTATACGATATGAATCCTAGAAGTAAGTCCAAAGGATAGGTGCAAACATCAACCTTAGAAGTCCAAAAACTCAAATTTCTAATAATAAGTTCAATAAGAATAAAGTACAAAATTATCGGTAATACAGATACTATTATCGGTAATACAGAACATTGTCCGAAAAGAAACACTGAATTAGTGGTAATACAAATACTATTACCGATAATACAGGACACTGCCTAAAAATGAAACACTGTATTACTGGTAATAGCAGAAGCTGTCTAAAAATGCCCGAAAATGAAACACTGTATTACCTGTAATATAGACACTATTACCGGTAATAGAATGCACTGACCGAAAATGCACGTTTTTTGTAGATTTTCTCAAACTTTTATTTTTCAAGTTCTAAACCAACACCCAGGCTTATAAACCACAAAAAACAAGTCATACACGCATAAGAGAGGTAAGAGATCCCTACCTAGAGTGTCGGATTGAAGAATTTGAGCTTGAGCTTCAAAAGCAAGCCCTAACTTCAATGGTGAATGAACTTGAAATAAACTCCCTCCAAGTGAAAAGAGCAAGAACAACCACCATTTACTCACCAAATACAAGAGAAATATGAAGGATCTTGAGAGATTTTGAAGTTCTAACAAGGTTTTGAGAGATGAGGCTTGAGAGAGCTACCGCGCCCACACCTCCATGGAACCAATGGGAAAGAAGAAAGAAGAAAGAAGAAGAGAGAGAAAAGATGGGTTTTTGCTTTAAAAAAAATCTGATGTAAGCTTTTTAAAGTCTCAAATACACTTTTTACCCTCTATTATATCACATGATACCCACAAGGTCCTTATCTAACATACACCACACATAAACCCCAAATCATTATGTGTGCATAAAGTACAATAAATCACTTGTTAAATTCAATTTTCCGGGCAATTTATAAAAAAAGTCCGGGTTCTCACAATAGCCATATACATTCCTGTGTTAGATAAAATTCAAGGGTTAGTTAGCTTGGCGAAGACTAATGTAGCCATAGGATTCATGTACTCAACATATGCACGCGTACAAAAATAATAACTTGCTCATTGTCGGACACATGTTGGATATGGATACGGACATACCACCTTCGTTTAACTTTATGTGTTTCTTATAAAAGGAAGGATGACACGACAACCTCGCTCTTAATGAATAAAACTTGATGACTGTGAAAATCCGATCCAACACTTATATAAGTATCACAATTAGAAGAATTAATTAAAAAAATTTAGATTTTTTATTTTGAGTTGTTTGCTTGATATCCTATTAAATACTTGTGTTTTTCTTTTCCACTGTTGTACAGGTGAACGATGAAATGGAATTGAAGACTTTTGGCACTCGTTGAGTTAACTTGAAGACTTATTTTGAGAGACTTGTTTTGACTTATTATTATCATTAGACCCTATGAATGTTTTGTAGTTTTATTAATGTTATATTGAAGTTTTTATTGTTTGGCGGATAATGAATGATCTCAAAGGCTTTTGACAATGGATCGTGAATGTTTTGATAATAGATGACGAATGTTGACCTATTGCACATTTTAGTTTTATATGATATTTGAATTTGTTCTATTGGTATTCGGTGAATCATAGATATTTTGAAATAGTATACAAATGTTTGGTGGCACACAGATTCAATATGTAGTGTGTCACGACCCAATCCGGGAAAGGATGGGTTAGTGACCGGCCAGTGAGCAAAATCACTAAGGCCTTACTAATATTAGTCAGATATTATCATGGAATGATCAAATTATAGGTGTCAAAAACTTCAAAGTTCTAAGCATACAGCGGTATATCAACAACATCATCAAAACTCAAGGAACGTGCATAACTATCAACATACAACCCAAAATATCATTACAATCCTACATATAGCCTGCTCAAAAAGTACAAGTTATTGTCCATCCAAACTGCATACTACAATTTTTAACAAGTTCTTACTAATATCCCAAAAAGAACTACCAAGTCCAACATCTTCGAAAGTTGATTTTCTTGCTCATGTTGACGTGACATGTTGTATAACAACATCCATTAGGAATGCTAGTGTGAATTCAAACATACAGTATTCACAAGTTTGCCATATAATTCTATCAAAAAGCAACAGTATCAGTATCTGTATTATAAGGCATTTCATGAGTCATTGTTAAGGTCATAAGAAGCAACAATTAATTTCATCTTCCTTTAGTATGAAACGTCAAGTTCCCATTTCTAAGTTTAATAGTCCAATGGTTGCCAATTATTCGTAGGTGGGAGCGACCCCCTTTTTATATATTCTTGGTATGACGTCAACCACATAACCGCATTGGCCACGATAACCACCCAATTCCTCATCTCGCTATATTCTAATCCGCTAGTGGACTGGGTACCTATTGGATGTTTAATTCACGTATTTCATCCATATTCCGTAGTTTTTACATAGCTTATCAAAATCATGAGTTTTCAATTGTAAACATGCCCAAGACATCTCTTAATTCATGTATTGAAGATATCACATGCTTTGAATGCTTTAAACGAACTACAAGTAAATATCGTATGCTTGAACTCACCTTTTTATCCGAGTATTGTAAAACTCTTTCAATCAACGTTCATAGTCAATTTGATCTCCTATAGTTAGATAATAATAAATCTCAGTAACTTAACACCAAGTACAAAGTAGCTTTTAAACTGTCATTCTCATGGTCTAATCATGGCCGCTCTCCTATTACTTGACCTCATGATTTAATCGGGAGTTTCAGAACCTCGGGTTTGCTAACTAAATCCCCCATAAAGTCCCTCTTATAATGTTAAAGTAAATAGATAAGGCCTTACATATGATATTCATCCAAAACCAAATGAAATTCCATTATGATCTACATCTGGTCAACCGGACAATAGGGGTGGTCAACCGGGGACTGACCAGCGACAACCAAAGTTTGATTTTATTAGTTATTAAGGATCTCGGGATCTTGTGTCCACTGATTATGGTTCCCCAAAATGTCTCTTATTATAATAAACTAGGAATCCAAGTCATTAGATGGGTTAAACATCGAAAATCAAGTTCAAATTCCATTATGTTCATCTACTAGTTGACCGGCAACAGGGGGCGATTGACCAGGGGTGGTCGACCGGGGATGGTCGACTGGTCAATTGGTCACTGCTTAGTGATGAACTAGTGCCTAATTTTCTCCATTTCTGATTCTACAAATTCTAATGGTACCTCAATAACCCCCAAAATAGTTGAAATCATCATTCTAGGGTTCTAATTTAGTAGAATAGAGATTTAATTTATACCTTTTGTTGCTCAATCTCAACTTCTAAACTTCACAGTGGTTGGCTATGGCTTCCTCCTCCTTCTACTACGGCTCTTCCTTTTCAATGGTACTACTTCTCTCTTAGTTCTACCTCATTTCACAGACCATCTTCCTCTCTCTATCAGTAGCCAAACACTCAACGTAATGTGAGATTTGTGAGGAGCAGATGGTTAGAAGAGTTGGGTAATTGACACCTCAACTATGAGGTGTCCTCCCAATATCCCCCTACTGTTGCCACCTCCTCCACGCACATCCCAAATTTTCCAACAGTTGATAGATTATCCACCAAGGTAAATGATCTAGTATAGGCACCCTTCTAATATCTATGCTACAACCTAGGTCTAATTACATCATAGGTCCCTCAAATTAGTATTAATCTCAAAAGCTAAACTAAAATATAATAATTCTCAATTAAGTCCCTCAATCTACATTTAATTCCGACTTGTACTCTTATCATTCCATTAATCGAAATTTTAAATCTTTAATCTTTCAATTTACGGGTCGGGTCCTTACATAGTGTGTCGCTGAAATCATATTTTTTGTGACAAAGGAGACTGTCACCCAAGATTATGGTGATAGGTAAATGGTTCTTGTGGTATGTAATTTTAGTGACAAGCGTGTCACGGAAAATCTTTCTTTGGCGACACCACATTAGTGCCACTATTACCTTTCAACAACATTTGTGTCACGGAAAATATATTTTCAATGACACCATATTCCTGTCACTATTAACACCATTTCATTACAGATATACGATTTTGGACTTTAGTGTCACGAATAGAGTGACATGCTTTCTGTCTGTCACCAAAGAGTATAGGTGACAAAAATTAGACCTTTGGTGACAATTTAACATGTCACTAAACATGTTTTTTCTTGTAGTGAATATCTCATGCATCGTACCACAAGTCATGGCCAAACTCACGGATATAATATCCAAATATACGATTTAAATAAACACATAGACAACCCGACCTTGGGGTGAAAGATAACCCGTTCAAGAAAAGAAAAGGTGTTGGAGTAATTACCAATAGTTAAACATAAACCCAAAGGGAAAAACCCCACAAATATGGCTATAGTGACCAAAAACATAAATAATAGACAAAACCAAGGAATATGGGTCAAAACAAGGCATAAACCCATAGATCATGAAGAAAATATACCTATCTCAAGTTATTTGCTCCAAAGCTTGAGCTCTAATGGTGGTGAGAAACTCCAAGAAATCCCTCCAAGTGAAATTGTCTCCATGCTTGAGATATCACCCAATCTTGAGATATGAGTGGCGGATCTTGAAGGAATTTGAAGGATTTGTAGAGGAATCAAGGGTTTGGAGTGGTGATTTGGTGGGGAAGATGAATCCTAG
Source organism: Arbutus unedo (assembly GCA_014822125.1). Taxonomy (NCBI): domain Eukaryota; kingdom Viridiplantae; phylum Streptophyta; class Magnoliopsida; order Ericales; family Ericaceae; genus Arbutus; species Arbutus unedo. The sequence goes on from JABCMJ010006678.1 coordinate 8,227, forward strand.
AGAGAGAGAGAGAGAGAGAAGAAAATATTTTTGGGAAAAAAGTTAGATTTCATTTAAAAAATCTGATCTGGCCTTTTTAAAAAATGCACATAATAAATCCTGACTGGATCGGGAGACTAGATGGTCCAAAACCTGACCGGTTAGGTTTTGTTACTGACCCAAATATGTCTAAAAAAAATCAAAACCTAATTGGGTAGTTTGACTAGATGGTGAATCCTGACCAGAAGACCTGACTGGATGGTGAATCCTAACCAGAAGACCTGACTAGAAGACCTAACCGAATGCTTGAATCTTGACCAGACTGGTTTGGTCTTTGTCTCAAAATCTCAAAATTCCTGACTGGATGCTTCAAGTCCTGACTAGATGTCTGAGAGCCTGACCTGATGCCCTCCCTCCCCACCCTTCATTCACTTCTCACCTCACCTTCTTCATATCCATTCACCCAATTGACGTAATACTTTTCAATATGAAATAATTAACGACATTCCAAACCTCTAAATAAAAAAATGAAAAAATTTCTGGGCCCTTACATCCTCCCCTCCATAAGAGAAATTTTGTCCTCGAAATTAAATAAAACGTGTCGACACGTACACCTCTTAACAATATTACTTACAAGACACAGATACACCGTCATGATCTCAATACCATTACACTAGACACAGATACTCGTCTACTAATCCAATGGGTCAAACAATAACATTACACCCGACTCATGCACGAACCGTGCTCGAGGAGTAGCTAGCCAATGCTATATGTCAAGTCTACAATATTCATCCAATAGTACTAACACAACTCTAGCATAAACCATGCTCAACAAGTATTCAATTCTCCACAGCTAAACAAATCAACTTGCCCATTCAACTACATAAACTCTACTCATGCATGTTTCATGCCTAATGAGTATACAATAACGAGATATAAACAAGTCCATAAATGAAGCAAATTATGTCAATGCACATATATCTAAATAATACCCACTAGTATATAGCAAAAGTGACTATTTGGCCCACATAACTAGGCACAGTACACCAACGCAATTGAAGCATCAACAATGTCAAATCTATCAGCAACAATCGTGACTCAAAAAGTCCACCAAACCAACGTAAATGTGCCAACACATCTCACATATCTTTATAGATAATTATCACGACTGTCAAGTGCATGAACTTAAGCAAAACATGCTCATACGACTCATGCACCAACAACGCTAAACTAGTACATTAAGAGTTGGCGACCTCGAGTATACTACTATCACGTTCATAAGAATTGCAATATTCATGTCATAATCTAGTGTGAATTTCAATTGGATGTAACAAATCTGGATTTCAAGTAAACGAGTAAAACCCATGAAGATACACACGGCCAATCGTAACAAAAGCAAACTCTCGAACATTTCCATCAATGATCTTCGTACACAATTTCTCCATTCATAATCAGGTGGTAGGGTCTCACTCATCTGAGTTGACGTCGACGGTTGAAAAAATCAAATGGCATAAGGTCACCCTCTTCCCGGACCACTCAAAGTGTAACGCTTCAAACTCCAAGTCACACAATTCTTGCGATCTACCTCCTCAAGTCTTCCTTATCTTGGTTGCCCCACAACCCTTGAATCAATGATATCATCTTACCCGTCAACACTTAGTCACGGAAATCAAGGACACATATTGGTTCCTCTCCATCGGAAGCATCGGTTTCTAACTCTAGTTCAGCTTGTTTAAGCACATGTGATGGATTTCGGTGGCTCATGCTTCCCCAATCATCAATATCCAAGACACATCATGCACACCTGACAACATTGGTGGTAAGGTCAAACAGTATGTGATGCCAAACAAAGGATCGTACCAAGCGCTACTTATAAGCTCTATCATAAATGCATAGTGGACTACAAATCTCTATTGGTCACTGAATAGGTACGAAAGGGTGGTTCATGTCGAACGATCCACAATCTCCCAAATAGTGCCAAATCTTCTTGGCGGCTATGGTAAACCCAAAACAAAACTCATAGTAACATTTTCCTCGGATGAATAGCTAACCGCAAGTGAGTTATAAAAATTCCTGCAAAATCTCTCCCCGCCAAAAATGGATACAAACAACTCTTCTTCGAAGTAAAAGCATACAAACTCAAGTCCTGCAAGCATATCACCTGGCGCATCAAATGCATCATTGAAGTTGATAAATAGGAAAAGTCAAAGATCGACTAATGGTAATAACACCCGACTAAACTCCAAGAAGCTACGAACCTCAAAACATTGTTCGACCTCTGCCAACTCATGACAAACTTTACCTCTGCGAATCAATCGACACACGACTCTACAAATGACATGCTCAAAAATATAACCTCGAACAACTGAACTCACACTGAAGGAAGTCAAAACAACCCTTCTCAGGTGAACAAATGTGTACTCGATGCTCAAAACATTCAATGGTAGTGTGAAATGTGGACAACCAATCCATTCCTAAAATAACAACCCAACCGTAACATGTTCAAAATAATAAAATCCAACACAAAGCGACAGTGGAGAATAACAAGCTCACAAGCTCTATGAGCACAACCAACTAGCGATCTACCTCGAAGAAGTGTTTAAACAAACATAGGTAGGTTCAAGACATTCAAAGTCCAAAGTCCAAAACACACACAAATGAAACAACAATGAAGGAATATGATGTTTCCAAGATCAAATAAAACTTCTCAAAAGAGTTGAACAAAAGAAATGTACCCCTTGCAAAAGGACGTCTCTGGAATATGAAAAGTAGAAGGTAGAACTACAAACATGACATTGAACACTCTTCACCACGCATACTATTCTTGAATAGACCCGTCTCTATATCCAAAATTTGAAATCCTAAATAGGTGTTAAAAGATTGTCTCCCCGACCAACTCAAGAACCCTAACCCGAAGTGGTCTGATGGAAATGAAATTGCTACTGCTCACGACCCTATCCACATCCTGACTGCTGCAAGAATTCTGCCTCACTATGCATTCCTGTCTCTTCAAGACAATTCCTTACCATATGACCAACTTGGCCGCAAGTATAACAAGCTTTCTATAGAATAGTACATTGGCTATGAAGGTGACCAAGTTGGTTGCATCGATGACATACTATCTGAGATCTAGAAGCGTCACTTGGAGTATCTAAAGAAATCAGTGGCCTAAGCTTCGATTGGTCTAGAGAAGGATGAAACTGCTCTCTCAGTCTCTTATGCCCATGGTTCCCTGTACTGTCTGAAAAATAAAGGACCATACTAACGTTAGGTTGCCGCGGCTCCCAAACTCTAGAATTCCTCTACGCATCTTTCGGTAACTCCACGCTCCTTGCGCACTCAACAATTTCGAAAAATGTTATCTTGCGTTGGCTCAATACTAGCCTCTTCGTAGAGGAGTGAAGACCCCTCTGAAACTACGACAGTTCTTATCCTTTGAAGCTATCAACTCTGGTGCGAAATGAGATAAGGATTAAAATCTCGAAACGTACTCAAAATGGTCAAAGCACCCGATTCTAACTTCTCAAGCTGCTCCCTTAGTTGCTCACGTATGATTCCAGAAAATACTAAACCTCAAACTCCACCCATGTCAAAGTCTCCACATCCAGTACACTGACTTGATCAACCGTCCTAGCTATCCTTCTTGCATCCTAACGTGCCTCAAAAATTAACTCCCACCACTCGTTGGCTTTCCCAATAAGCTGACAAGCTACAATGCAAAACCAAAGGTCATTCTTTACAATCACCAAAGCATTGAACAATTTCCAAATCTCAGTGAGTTAATGATTGGCCGTGAAGAAATCACCACCCTCTTCGTTGAATTGAGGTGGGCTCAAATGAGGAAACTCTCTAATCACGTCAAGAGCTCGATTATGAACACCAGCCCTAGGTGTCAGATTCAAAAGATTTGACTCGGTGAGTGCCACAACAAACTCTCTCGCAAAAGTACCCAGAATAATTGCTAGTTCCACATTCTGTCCTACTTGTTCATGAACATCCCTAGCAAGGACCTCTACTCATTGACTCGCTTCTTCATCTGAAAGTACTCCTTGGTCATGTGCACAACCTCGACGCCCACCTTGCACGATTCCACGTCTAGGAGGCATTATACTACAACATAGCAAGAAAACTCATCAAGTCCTACTAACATCACCATGAGGTCAAGGCCTCTAACATCCCCAACTCAAGTCAACAACGATACTACAATGCTCCACATAATTAGACAACATGTACTATCACAAGCCCAATGCCCATAATGAACTCCCAACACGGATCGACAATACTACACTGGTCTTACACAAAGAGAACACAATACCACTGTATGTCATGCAAGCATGCACACAAAAACCAAGCCCAAATGCAACATGTTTAAACCCATAAGACACAAGGTCTTCCCATGGTCTCAAGGTATTCTAACCATGCTCTGATACCAAGTTGTCACGCCCTCATTTTCAAACAATATAACAAAATACATTTAATACACAAACCTCACTAATCTCACCAATCAAGTCAAATTACCGTTTTCATTAATAGCCCACACGAGTTTAATCCGAGTATCAAAATTTTAAAATGGACACTCCCAGCCCAAATAACCCTAAACATCAAGTTGAATAGTTAATACAAAGTTTGCTTCCAATTACTGAAATTTAACAAAAGAGAGTCACATTACATCTTTCAAAAATTGAGTTCTAAAGATGCTAAACAAAATCTACTGTGATTTCTCCCAAAAGCATGCATCATCATGCACTCCAAGCAATCCATGTCATGACTATGGAACAACACTTGAAAACAAAGGGATGAGCTACAAAACCTTGTAGGGATTGCTATAACAACATTATGTGAATACGAGATGATATGGCATATGGTATGACAATCAACAACTTCGTAAGTAAAGAACAAAACTCAACTGAGGAACAAACTAAATCAATATCCAAATGTTCGTTCCACAATTCAACAGTTCCTCAAATTTGTATTCATAAACATTCATCAGCCAATGCAATAAGGTATATCAATGTTCACAAGTCCATCTCACAATACAATAATCTCAATAACCAATTCATGCTTCATGTCCCGGTACAACGACTTCAACAATCATCCCACAGTTCATATTACGGCATAAAAATTCCAATGACCAACTAACAATTCACATGTCAAATTCCATTTCTTTACTTTTTCCCACTTATCACATCACCAAACGGTGGCTAGACCATTTCATGTGATCTACTGGCATAATTCCGAATGGAAGCTAGACCAATTACCATTAACTAGCACAATTCCAAGTGGAAGCTAGACTATTTCACTATTTCCTAGGTTCCGTTCAAATTCTATTGTCAATGACGACATCTCGCCCGAAGGTGGCCAAACAAGTCATGTCATCTACAAGTATAATTTCCTGAGGAAGCAAGCCAAATTTCATAACTAGCACTACTTCCTTGAGGAGGCTAGCATCAATTCATGTATTACTAGCACAACTCCTAAGGGAAGCTAAATCACAATTCATTCACCGCTAGCACATCTCCTAACGAAAGCTAGACCACAATGCATCATCTCACATGCATATGAGATTTTAAATTCGTAATGCATATTTCACAACCCATACGGTTATTACCATCCAACTAATGTCCATTACTCACGAAATCCAAATACGATCTAACTAAACACTTGAGAAAGCCCAATCTTAGGAAAACTTAAAAAAAATTCCGCATGAAGATGGGAGAGATGGTGGGTAGACACCCAAACCCAATACTTAAATAAAAATCGAGAGGAAAACCACAATGTAAAAAAAAATAGTGAACGAAACCCACAATATGCTATGTAAGCCTCAAAATCCATAAATATCATTAAAACACAAGATCTCACGCATCGTACCACAAGTCGTGGTCAAACTCACTGATATAATATCCAAAGATACGACTTTAAATAAACACATATGCAAACCGGCCTACGGGTGAAAGACAACCTGTTCAAGGAAAAAAGAAGTGTTGGAGTGATTACCAAGATTTCGTAGTTAAACACAAACCAAAAGAGATAAACCCTACAATATGGCTATAGTGACCAAAAACATAAACAAGATGCAAAACCAAGGAATATGGTTCAAAACAAGACATAAACCCATAGATCATGCAGAAAATATTCCTACCTCAAGTTATTTGCTCCAAAACTTTAGCTCCAGAAATCCCGGCAAGTGAAATTGTGTGTCACGCCCTCGTTTTTTAACAGGTTATTATTACAATATATTGTAAATGAAACCTCGCAACGCTCAAAGATACACCCATAATCTCAAACCATTTCAATCAATGAAGTAACAAAAGTGAAGTCTTAGAATATTACATTAAAAAGTACTCCCAGCCCAAAAGGAATTACCAAAATAATGCTGGAGTCAACCGTTTTACATTCTCTTGTGAAAATAAAGAACAAAGTTAAAAATGAGTTACAATACATCTTCCAAAATTTTTATACAAAGATGATAGGTAGCTCTAGTCAAAAGTCTTCAAAAATTATGCATCGCCATATGCACGTCATGCACCACATGCTAAGTATCTGAAACTGTACCTGAAAAGGATAGGATGAGCTAGACAGCCCAATAAGAATGTTTATACCTCTGCCATGTGACTATGATTTGAAATGGCATATAATATGATCAATGATTAATGAACAATGAACAAGTATGAGCTTATAGGAATCACAAGATAAGCATAAACGACACACTCAACCATCTTACGACACTTTTCCGTTAATTCGATCAGTCATTTCTCAATACCAAAACTTCTCTATTAACTGTTTCAGGATACTGGGTCATTTCCCATTTATCACTACATTGTACTAGTACATTAGCCATAACACGACTCATGAATTCGCAGCCGTGGATCACAATCTACTATCAAGCTAACACTTATATCCTCACGTACACATAATAGTCATCTCTCACGTTCCATGTCTCATATGTATACTTACCTCTTCCATCTAGCATCAAATCGTCATACCTCAATTCAACAAGATCACCCAAAGTCTCATATTTTGTCCAAACTCTCAACACTCTACGACACCGACTTTCTATCCAACGAACCATTTGATCGATACCCAATTCACACAAGTCGTTTTATTTTCCCTCATCACGGTTCATTCATAATCACTATCACCTCACTCGATGGTAGCTAACCATAACATTGTTATTCCTGACACTCCCCCGAGAGAGACGGTACACCACCACATTTTCTAGCACGCTCCATAGGAAACTATCAATATCCTTCATAATTCCTCATTTCATTTAATTCATAACATGACTCACGTGCATCCTCAACAAATTATCATTAAGTGTCAAGTGGTTCTACCTGACTTTCTGTCCAATGGGACCAATCTACGTCACTCCTAATACTCACATGAAGGGACCTAGTACCCACCTAGCATACTCTAAGGAATCCCAGTACATTTTCACGTCCTATTCCTAGCACTCCCACGAGGGCGTCTAGTTCGCACACTCCTAGTGTACCCAAAGGAGTCTAGTTCAGTATTCACGTATATCACATGCCTCATAAGGATCATCTCATATCGCATCGGTGTCCACATATGTCATGTGTCACATAACTATCACCTAGTTCCATTTACACAACATAGACCATATATTCCATAACTCTCCTTATATATAATCTATCATTTTCATTTAACAACGTATCAAAATGACGGTCTATGTTTCATCACGACGCATCATACAACCTTCACTCACAACATGTCATAGAGTTCTACGCAATTCCAATAGTCAATGGGAAGTTAATAATTAAGTCACAAGAGCAACAAACACTTTAGTGTATACAAGAAATAAACAATGGAGGCATATGAATAGCCCTCCGTCAACGTGTCATTTGCCAATCACTACATATCCTCTCAACATCAATGCATCTCAACATATCTCATGGCCATTACCATAAATCATAATGCCATATCTAACTTGTATTAATCGTCAATCATCATGTGAAAACGTTACTTCTTAATTTAACAGTTCTCATAACCCATTCTTGGTACACATCTCAAACCTCATGTCCATCGTCACTCCTAACTCTAACTCAGTGGTGGCTAGACAAGTTATATCATTTACTAGAATGATTCCCCAAGGAAACTAGAAAAGATTCTCATACGTTTCATTCAATCTCAATAATTCACACTGTTGATACCAAATTTTACCCCACTGCTCAATATTAGGCAAAATAGGATGCCTGATAAAGTCTGAAAGAAGCCAAACGCGTAAAGTGACCATTTTGCTTCTGAAGGGTCGGTTCAGCAGGCACAGGCCAGGGTTCGAGAGCACTATTTAAAAAATAACTTCACCGAATCATGAGGACCTCACACTATTGATCAGTACAATGATACAAGTCCATTGA
>JABCMJ010006683.1:0-13259 GCA_014822125.1 Arbutus unedo
TGCTTCGTGCTTGAGCCCTCTGACATGTATTTAGCTCTTGAGAACCTGTTAGGAAGCATCAACATCTACGCGTGCAATATTAAATAACGCAATAATTTTTCATACGTCTAGATGTTAAAGTGGATGTATTGAGTTATAATAGTCTATCATTTAGTACCCTCAACAGGAGCATTAGCTCATAGGATGAGATAGAAGAGACAATAAGCGTGGGTAAAAGGTTAGGGATCCTGTTTATGGAGGATGCGGCAGAGTTAGTCAAAAAATCCATAGAGGATGAAGTAAGACAGGAGGTGCAAATTCAGAACGAGTAGGGCCAGACAGTTTGAGGTCTATCATAAGGAGAAGACCAGGTATCTAAGTTGCTGTAAATGAAGGTACTGTCATGGAATTTGAGGCGAATGGGGGTATTATCAAGAAGAGATACTTATCTGAGCTAATAAGAAATAAAAGACCAAACATGGTCCTTATATAGAAAAAAAAATGGACGACATAAATGTTGATATGATACAAAGGTTGTGGGGTTCTGGAGATGTGGAATATGCAGTTTCAAAGGCAGAAGGCAACTCGGGAGGTCTATTGTCAATATGGTCCAAAGGTTTTATTGTGGTCTCAGAAACCATAATACAAATGTGGTTCATTCTTTCGGTGGGCAATATCAATGGTTCTTTTCCATGTGTGATTGACAACATATATGCACCAAATGCAGCTACACAAAGGTTTACATTATGGTAGGAGTTGTAGGAGTTGAGGGAAGCACATCATGAGGCTTGGTGCCTTGGAGGTGATTTTATCCAAATTAAAAGTTCAAGGGAAATGAAAGGCTATGGTTCAAGTGATAGAGGTATTATGCCATTTCAATACTTTATTAATAACATGGAACTATCTGATCTGCCTATGCATGGTAAGAGATTTACTTGGTCGAATCTCCAGAGTTTTGAGATTTTAAGCATGCTGGATAGATTTTTGGTGGATCTAGGGTGGCTTCATAAATTCAAGATAGTCCAATGGAGATTACCAAGAATGGTCTCGAATCATTGTCCTATTTTAATCTAAGAAACTCCAAAAATTGGGGCCCTTTGCCATTCAAATTCATGGATTTTTAGCTTTCGTCTCCTGATTTTCTGAAGTTGGTTGAGGAGGTTTGGAAAGATTCAAGTTTCCATGGTTGGGCTGGATTCGTTATTGGGCAGAAGTTGAAGGAATGCAAAGCAAGATTGAAGCAATGGAGTAAAGAGACAGTAGGGGACATAAACGTGACACTAAGAAAGCTTGAACAAGATATGCATGCCTTGGATGTATTAGCAAAACAAAGGGATTTGGTGGACGAGGAGAGAGAGGTAAGGGCAAATCTTAAATCCTCAATATAGACATATGCTTCAAGGGTAGAAAGTTTATGGAGGTAAAAATTAAGGGCACGGTGGTTGAAGTTGGGTATAAAAACACTAGGTTTTTTCAAATAGTGGCCAATAATAGGAGTGGAAGGAATCAGACTGTCTCTATAAAAGGGGCTGGTGGTGTTTTAGAGGATCCAGAAGATGTTAAACAGGAGGCGAGGAAGGTCTTTCAAGAAAGAGTTAAGGAAGGCCAAGGTAGGAGACTAGTTTTAGGGGGCATATTTTCTAGGATGCTTTCTGAAGAGGAAGCAGCTAACCTAGAAGTTCCGTTTCCAATGGAAGAAATCTCTATTGCAATGAAAGATTGCAATTCTAATAAAGTGCCAGGGCCGGATGGTTTCAACTTTTCATTCATGAAAAAGGCGTGGCACATTATGAAAGAGAATGTTTTTAAATTCTTCCAACAATTCTATGAGCATGCTAAACTGGTGAAAGGTATTAATGCTACGTTCATAGCCTTAATCCTTATGAAAAAGGCCTATAGGCATGGTGGGATGGGTTTACAAAGTTCTATCCAAAGTCCTGGCCTTCAGGATAAAAAAGGTCTTACCATCGCTTATAAGAGTAACTCAAGCAGCCTTTATAGGGGGCAAACAGATTCTTGATAGGGTTCTGATAGCAAACGAGATTATTCATTCATGGAAAATAGAGAGGCAAGGGGGAGTCCTTATCAAACTTGCCTTTAAGAAGGCCTACGATTGTATTAATTGGGGCTTTCTGCTATATATGTTGGGAAAGTTTGGATGTAAGGAGAGATGGGTGTCTTGGATGCAGACTTGTATAACTACTGCAGATCTATCAGTACTTATTAATGGTTCCCCAACTAAGGAGTTTCAGATGGGCAAGGGTCTTAGGCAAAGAGATCCACTATCCCCCTTCTTATTCAACCTAGTGGTGGAAGGTCTTAACATACTGTTTAAGAGGGGCTAGAGAGCTAGGCCTTATTCCAGGTGTGACAGTTGGCATCAATGGCCTAGTGGTATCTTATTTGCAGTTTGCAGACGACACTATTGTTTTTTGTAACAATAGTGTCAATGAGATTAAAGTGGTAAAAAGGATATTGAGATACTTCCAGATAATGTCAGGGTTAAGGATAAATTTTACAAAGATAGTGATGTGCGGTGTTAAGACCCAAAGGGGTTATTTGGAAGATATGGCTAAGATCATGAGATGTAAAGTAGGCAAGCTACCTATGTTCGCCCTTAGGATCAAATCCTAGGAGATTATCTACATGGACTCCTATTGTTAAGAGAATTCAGAAAAAGTTGGCTAAATGGAAGATGAAAACACTATCTATGGTAGGCAGGCTAACTTTAGTTAAGTCTACATTATCAGCTCTGCCTATATACTACATTTCGTTATTTAAATTTTTTCTTAGAGTTGTTAAGAGCATTCACAAGCACCAAAGAAGGTTAGTATGGGGGATGGAGAAAGGAAGATGAAAGCTTGTTCTAATCAAATGCGATGAAATTTGCAAAGGAAAGGAGTTTGGTGGCCTGGGGGTGAGAAGGCTGGATATTATGAACCTAGCGTTACTGGGTAAATGGTGGTGGGAGTTTGGGTCGAATAAACTTTCACTCTAGTGCAGGATGGTAAGATCAAAATATGGGTGTAACTCTTCAAACTGACTACCATCAGTAGTGAATGTAAACAATATGTCTGTTGTGTGGAAACAAATTTGTTCAATAAAGGAAGCATCTATTTCTTTTGGAGGAATATTGCGACAGGGCTTCTGCACAGTGGTGGGAAGGGGCGATGATACTATGTTTTGGGGCCAAGATTGGCTATCACAAGGGCCTCTGATGAACCTATTACCAAGACTATTCCTAATATCAGATCAACATAGGGAATCTATACAACAAGTGCTGGAACCTCAAACGCATGAGATCAGTTCAATTACATTTAGAGAACGGTTATTCTCGTGGGGAAGCAGTGAGCTGAACAACTTACTATCACTAATTAACAACTATCAGAGAAACAGTGAGAGCCTGAATTATCTGGAGTGGAAAGGAGACACTAAACAGGGCTATTTTGTCAAAATGTCGTACTTGGAATGGGAGAGAGAAAACTTTCGATCGGATAGAATTCTGAAGCGTATCTGGAGAAGTGATTGTCCCCCGAAAGTTCAATTATGCATATGAAAGCGGTGAAGAACAAATTACCTACCAAAGATATCTTGGGCAATAGGCGTATGTTGGCGGATCTGAATCATAGGTTATGTCCCTTTTGCTCCACTCATCCAGAAACTACCAACCATGTCATTCTTCACTGCAAAATACCTTAGGAAGTTTGGGAATCTATCTTCAACTGGTGGGGAATATCCACGTGTACAAACGAAGAGGTTAGGAGCATAATTGAAGAGAAAAGTGTAGCGAACTTAAAAAAACTAGAGAGGATTATGTGGAAATTCACTACCGATGCAACGATCTGGGTCATCTGGGCTCATAGAAATCTGGCAGTGTTTAAGCAGAAAGAATGCAACGTCCATCAAGTGGTAGAGAGAATCAAATATTGGATAGCGGTGTGGACCAAAGTGAAATTGTCCTTGAAGGGAATCTCAGTTGAGGATTTCACCAGAAATTTTGAAGGTGTTAGACGTTACAAGATTTGATCGACAGTGAATTAGGGGTTGTATCTAGGAGAGGCAGTCTTGTGGGTGTGGTAGGTAGTATTGCGTAAATGTTAGTATAGGATGTTTGGTAGATGAGAGTAAGGTTCCGTGTATGAGTGAGGATTATGAATGGATGGGGCTTTGTTTTCTGTGTTATGGAGCATTTTTTGGGCTTTGGGCTATCCATGTTCGGCTCTTTGCCAATAGTGAGGGCCCTAGCTTCTTGGATCTATTACTTTTCAATATATATTCAATTTTTTGGATTAAAAAAAAAAGCTGGCTCAGTACAACATCAACAAATCACTTGCAATCTTTCACCTTTGAAACATCACCACTTTCAATTATTACATTGAGTGACCCTAACCGTCGTGCCTTATCAGCCACCACTTCGAGTTGCCTTTCACTCCTTGCTACCAATACTAAACAAGCACCTCATTTTGCATACTCATAGGCAATATGCTTCAAAAATAACAAATTTAACATTTCACATCAGTAAATGATGGGCTCATTGAAAAGTGAAACCACGACAAATTTTAGTGCCTTAGGAGTTTCCTAAGTTGTGATATTGGTAAGGTCAAGACTCATACATCAGGTGAGAATGGCTAAATTTTAACTATCAATGTAATAAGTAACTGTTAAAATTTTGAGTCTTGATGGATACCTGCCTAACCTTTGATAGCATACACAATTGTTATATTAATTCATAGATCTACAACCTCAAAGTTAGAAGGTCAAGTTTTGATTACTAAACACATCACCTTGTTAATGGATCTCATTAAGGTAGATGTAAAAAAAAAAAATTCAATGAAATGAACTAACATCGCTGATACCGAAAGATCCACCAGTGATGAGTACAACTTTATTGGCGTTTCGGTGAATATAGACCTAAAGATAGAACTTGAAATCTTGAATACCAAAATAGGCAGAAAGAAGATATAGAGGGAAAAAAGTCATATAGAGGATTCACAATGTTGAGCAACTTGTGAAGTGCCCAACAGTCCTTTTGCTCTAATTCCGTTTGGTTTCCAAAAAAAGTCAAGGGTTCAACGATTCACCATTTTTCTTGATTTATCCATTCGTGTAATGAGTTTAGTTAAGTTATGTATTGAGTCCAATTATCTTCTTTAGTCATATTTTGTCTTTTTTAATAAAGCCTAGTAAGTAGAAAGTGCTTGGGTTTTAGCAGGATGTACGAAAAAACATAATGCACGTTTGGGAACATAACGTTTGGAAACATGATGGACGGGAATGGTCGGGAACGTTAGCAATCGGAAACACGATTAGTATAGTGGTCGGGATTGTTATCTGACGAGAACATCATAAATACGAAAATCTTTGGTACTTAGCATGACGTGACAATTATCACGATCTCTAGTGTCCTACGACGCAGTAGTTATCACAATTATTGAGTAACGTTGTCGGCGCTCTAGTCATGACTATAATAGGTTTTGACATGCTACGAATTCAGTGTCGCGATAACTAGTGCGTTTGAGACAGAATCACTTAGTGGGTTACGTTTGACTTGAAAATTTAACTTGAACTCATGATAAGTATGATCCAACTTTATTATTGGTATCTTTGAATTATCCCAATTATGTGTTACTATTTTTAATATAACTGTGCATCATTTACTGTTGTAATGTACATAAATTGAGATATAATGGTAGGATAGCTTATTAAGCCTTATCGCTCATGGTGCGATTCTTTGCTCCTGATATTTTATGTCAAGTACTGAAGGTGGAACTGAAGACTTGGAGAATTTGGCCGACAACAATGTCGAGGATGAGGAAGTCATCAAGCCTTACTTTATCTAGAGTTGATGCTCTGTATTTCTACTTTTGAATAGTAATTGGGATGTATACCACATTTTGTCAAGTTAAATTTTAGATTCCAATTTTTGTACTTGTACCAAACAAAATTGTATCATCCTTTTATTTATTAAATGAGAAATATTTTAGTGATGTGGAAATTCTTTTATTAATGTGTCCGAATATTGAAGTGTTACACTAATCACATGAAACTATGGAGGCCCATTGCTAGTAATTTTTTTTTTTTTGCTTTAACTATTTTATTTTTCGTAAAGTCTTTGGTGCAAAAATTAAAAGGTAAATTACTCAAATTGTCCCTCTACTTTGACCCTAATTTTATTTTGGTCCATATTCTTTCAAATAACTCAATTTTAACTTTACATTTAAGTTTTTCCCAATCAGGTCCAATCGTTAACGTCTGTTTCTTTTTTATGACAGAAAGTCAGCAATTAATTGTTTTCAAGAGTATTTTAATAACTTTCTGTTTCCTCCTTTCTCCTTCAGATCTATTTCTCTCTCCTTCGCCAATTGCAATTAGCAAAAGAAATTGCCATCAAATTAACTAAAAAACTCCAACTTTCTTTACAAAATTTGGTAACAATTGTCTAAATTTGTTAGAAATTTCAAGGGAGGTAATTGCCACTAAGAAAAGTTACCATGAATTGGTGACAATTGGAAATCAAAAAAACTTCCGAAGAAATTCAATTTGTGTCATTACTCCATTGAAGCTTCTCACAAAAAAACTCTATCTCGCAGTTTTTTACAAAATTGAAAATTAAAAACTCCTGATTAGAACTCAAAAGCTACCTTTAGAAACAGTCTCTTTTCGTAATCGAAGATTTCATAACGATTCTCCTCCATTTAGACAGTAAAAAACAAAAAACTCACAAAAACATATATTATTTTACTCCTCTATATTAATTCCCTTATTTTTCAACAAAAAAATGTAAATGAGTAATTCAGTACATTATAATTGGGAAATGCATCATGGAGGGCGTTAGAAGAAATGGATTTTGTTCAGGGTAATGGGGTGAACAAAATTGTCCCATGTTAGAAACTCATGGGTCTAATTCAATCTTGAAAATCGGTTTGAAAGGTAAGAGTTGCCAAAGACTTATAAGCAAAGGAAGGAGGATCGACATAAACGATGTGAGACTTACTAACACTCTCTCTCACACAAAACGTGCATGTAACACATATGTGAGAATGACTGAGGGTTAGACGAGAGGATCCTAGTGCGTAATGAGTACATAACGGACCCAGCTCTAATATCATGTGAGAAATCCATGAGTCTAACTCAACATTGAAAATCGGCATGAAAGATGAGGGTTGTTCAAGATTTATAAACAGAGTAATGAGGACCAATATAGGCGATATAAGACTTGCAATGAGAGAATTATCCAACCAGTAAAGTGAGATAATTATGTAATCGAAAAATACAGCAACCGGATGGTAAAACTCTTAGAGTTGACAAAACCCACTCTGATTGTTAATTCTCACCATTGAGTTTTGGGTCAAATTGTTAATTCTCAATCTAAGCAATTCTCACCTATCCCTCAGCAATCGACCCCAAAATACAAGAAATTGACAAAACCAAAATTTGCAAAGTCAACAATCGTTAACAAATTCTTAAGAGTTGACAATTTCCTCTATTTTTTAATTCCTCTAAATATAGATAGAGGTTTCATAGGTTACACAATTCCTCTGTTTTTTTTAACAAATGATGATTTTGATTCCACAATACAATTACTCAAAACCAAAGTCAGCCCCGAGCTCAATGGTGATAGGAAGCTTCCAAATAAGTAAACACAAAATTAAAACCCAAGCACATGGCTGCCCCTATGAATCACTCCAAACAACTCCAACTTGATCTAAATTAAAGACAACCCAGTAAAAATCGATACAAAAACTAGAATTATAAACCCAAAAAATTTTGAAATTGGATATCGAAATAAATTCTTAGCTCCTAACAATCATGTAACCCATGAAACCTCTATTGATATTAGAGGTTGAG
The DNA here is from genome assembly GCA_014822125.1 of Arbutus unedo. NCBI lineage: Eukaryota > Viridiplantae > Streptophyta > Magnoliopsida > Ericales > Ericaceae > Arbutus > Arbutus unedo. The sequence continues at coordinate 7,828 of JABCMJ010006683.1, forward strand.
CTCAAAAATTCGATTAAAAACGGTCAACCATTATGCCCTTTAAAACGGTCAACCATCGATTTTTTGTCATAAAAAAGTAACGAAAGTTAACGATTGAACCTGATTGGAGCAAAAAGTTAAGTATAATGTCAAAATTGAGTCATTTGAAAGAGAAGGAACCAAAGTGAAATTAATATCAAAATAGAGAGACCATTTGAATGATTTATCCAAATTGCTTTCAAATTCATCTCTCATGCTTTTATTTGTATATGAATGTAAATATTGAGAGAACAAAACATTAGAGCTGCAATCCAAAAACAATTCAAATTGTACAAAACATGTCACGCACACTAATATACTTAAAGATATATGTAAATTTAGTGGACAATTAATTTTATATGATTAGTGTACAAGTGAAAAACATTTGCATTTCCTGCATTAAATTTTGTGGTTAAGCTAACACATTCATGCTTTGTTCTCAATAATTCATCAAATGATCTAATAAATATTTACACTTTGTGCTGAATAATTATTTATAAAAATTGATAAATTATAATAAATAAGTATATGTATTTTTTGTACATATACATCCAAAAACATCACAAAAAGAACTCCCAAAACGCAAATTCTTAGGGGGGAAAAAAGTGGTTTATAATTTTATCAATCAACCTCTTACAAACCTGGACCTTGGAAACATCTCTGGGGAGAACAAGAACATCTGGAAAGCCAAGCAAGAGGGCTCTCCCACCTACTTCACGGAGACTGTTGTTTCTTCTTCCTGCAAGGGCTAAACGGAATTGGGAGGCTGTTGTGTGCAACGCGCAGCAGTCTATACTGCGCGCTAAAACGATATTGTTTTAACGTGTAAAATACTGACCGAAAATTGTTCATTCAGCATCCAACTATTCGGACAGTGTTTTACACCGCAGCAAGCCCTGCTGTGCGCAATACACAACAAGACCCCCTAGTCCGGGCTAAACATGTATTGTTTTTCACAGCACACAATCTTATAATCATATCCAGGACACGACGTTTTGGCGCCCAACAAGTCCTGCTGTGCGCAATACAAAGCAAGGCCCCCTGGTCCGGGCTAAACATGTTTTGTTTTTCATATCACACAATCTTATAATCATATCCAAGACACGACGTACAAACAAAATAGGCCGTTGTCTAAACATTAACACACCAAAACCAGGATTTTAACATAGTTGTCCTCTTATAACAAATACATCAGAACGAAATTGTTTATTTTTTGTTTAATCGGCCTTTACCACACCAGAATTGATGTTAGACGTAGGATTCTTGTGCCTCGTGATTAAAAGCCTCCGGTTGATGCTATCTATAAGTTCTGGACAAAGCAAATTCCAAAAGTACATCATCCTCATCCAAGCTGGCTCTATCAGGTACCTGTCTCCCCTACAAATGCTCTTTAAAATTGCTTTCGCACACCCCTCTGTTGACTCCATTGGAATAGCATCCGTCCCAGTCTATATATGTAGTAGAGATACAATCAAAACAAGAGGTGTTACGCACTGAAAACTTATACCAAATCTCGAATAGATTCTCAAGCTGTTGCACAAGGGTTGTATACTTAAAATTGAATCCATGAGTGCAATTATATTGAGTAAAAGGGAGACTTGTTTACGTTCAGTGTTGATATTGTGAAGAGAGGACTTTACCTTTGACACGAATTCGTCACTAGTAATTTCTGAGTCCACCATTCCAGGAGTGACAATCGTTATCCCGATATTTGAACCAACTTCAGTTCTTAGTGACTCATAGAAGTTTATTAGGGCTCCCTTGCTTGCCTGAAGAAATAAGAGACTTCAAACTGATCAATTAAAAGTTCAGCAGCAACCTAGACATATCTATCTATACATAAATGCACCTATTTTTTACATACACCATAGATGCTTAATCTTGGTGTAGGAACCCATCCAGCAGCTGAAGCAATCACAATGATCTTCCCTCTAGTCTTTCTTAGGTGTGGAATTGCGAAATGGGTGCAATAAACAGAGCCCCAGAAGTTTGTGTTCTGCATTATAAGACACAAATTAGTAATGGGTTCTTTCCAAATTCCTAACCTACCCTAAGAATAGTTTTGGGTTGATCTAAGGTGGTGCTATCTTTTAGTGTAATGGTGAGTGGAGATGGAGGATCCACTAGGCTGTGTTTGGGTTAGGATTTGTTGAGAAAGTTTGGGTTAGGATTTGTTGAAGAAAAATGGGAGAAAATCAATCACCATTATTGGAGCAAAATCTTCGACATTGGTGGCGTCTTCAAACATGCTGGCCGGAGCAATCCCGGCATTGTTCACTATATGATCCACTTTGGCAGCGAAGTCGTCAAGCAATACAAATATCAGTTGTCAAATTATAGCAATGTAGTTTGTGTTTAGCAATAATAAACAATACTATTCTGTTTCATTGGAAAAACTAGATGAATCGAGGACGTATGTAGAAAGTACACAACCAATTCTAGTGACAAGATCTATGATGGAGACAATACAAAATACGTATGAAGTACGAATATTCCGAAACTTGTTATGTACGCATATCAAATACTTATCGGATATCGATACACGCTCGATATATCCCGATACGTATCAGATATGTTAAATAAGTATTCAACATTAAAATTAAATCATTTCAGATACATTTCAAATACGTGATGGATAACTTTGGGATACGTCTGGATACTTTTGAGATACAGCAGAAATACAAATAAAACTTTAAAATACAAAATAAACATAAGGGAAAAAAGTGTAATTACATCTATATATGTAAATACGCAGCCTACAACAGATTTTCTTCGATCGTCATCCACAGACGCGGTAGAATTTAAGTTCATTTACTCTCTCTCTCTCTCTCTCTCTCTCTCTCTCTCACACACACACACAGAGTCGTTGCTCTCACACTATCTCTCTTCTCATCAATCATCATGTTGAATTAGAATGTAGATTTATCGTTATGAACATATAATATAGTGATATAGATAGATACACATGAATTGTTTTAATAAAGAGTAGTTGTATTTAGACTATAAATATAGAATATAGATGAATTAATATGGTAGCATGATTATTGCACTAGTCGTCGTCTAATTTTGTTTGAAAGTTGAAACTGTTGTTGGTGTCAAACAAGTTGCACAGTAACTGACTTATCTAGGTACTCTAGTATGAGCAATACATATACATTATAAAAAAAAAAAATTTAATTTTTACAGTCGTATCCCCGATGTATTTGTATTCAAATTTTTTAAGTTTTGCTGTATCCATATTGTTTCGTATTTGTATTATGTATCCATATACGTGCTTCCTAGCTGAGGACAATACATTTAATAGTCCCTAAAGAGAAATAAACTATCATGAAATCTCAAGGGATTGGCTTGGTGGGTAAGACTTAGGACAAAATCCTGACTTAAATGGTTTTCCAGCTAGTGGATGGTGAGATTAATCCTCCATAAATTAGTCGAGGTGAGCGTAGGTTGATCCAAACACTTTGAGATATCAAAAAATAAATAAACTAGTATGAAGACGAGAGGCATTAGACGCTAAAGACAAAGACTATACGATGCACCCACAAATATATTTAACAGTCTAATAAATTCGTTCATATTCCAAGATCCAAAGTTTCTCATAGAATTTGTTTAGTTATCATACTATAGTTTATGAACCTTGTAAACACATATCTTACTCAGTATTTTAAGCTTGAACGCATAAATTGTATGTACGTCATTGTAGCGGATCATACATCGTAGGTAAAAAAAATTCAAAAGTTATGATCAATAAGTGTTCATCCTATATTAAAGTTTTGGATCCGTCATTGTCCTCAACTCCAAATTAATTCATTCCATCCAAACAAAGTAATTGATTGAAATGAAAGAGTTTTAATATACGTACATTTGCCAAAGTGGTTCAGTGCAACATCAACAAATCGCTTACAATCTTCCACCTTAGAAACATCACCACTTTCAAAAATTGCATCGGGTGATCCTAACTGCCGCGATTTTTGAGCCACCACTTCGAGTTGTCTCTCCCTCCTTGCTACCAATACTAAACATGCACCCTTTTTTGCATACTCGTAGGCAAGATGCTTCAAAAACAAAAAACAAAAAATCTAACATTTCACATCTCACGGTCATGGGCTCATTGAAATGTGATAAAGTCAGCTAAATCTTAATGTACTTTAAAATTTGTTACGTGACCGTTAATAATATAAGTAACTAAAGTAATATTTAGACTCTTAATGGGTACATACATAACAATTGATAGCATACACAATTGTTATATTAATGGTCAAATCCACAACCTCAAATTTAGAGGGTCGAGTTTTAATTACTAAACGAATCGTCTTTGGCATTTCCAACAAGCTCTCTCTATTTGAGATTTGTTTGTCAAAATACGTAATAAAACACACTTTTTACAAGATTAACAGACTAGTTAAATGATTAAGCAAATTACCTATTTAAAATTTGACTAGCTAGTCACTGGAATCTACCTAGACAAATTTCATTAACCAATCAAAAATTAACACATCATCAAGTGTTCCATCAAATATGTATTGATAAACATTTTTAAATATTTTGACTAGGCAGAATACATAGTGGTGTTGAAACAAATACATAAAAAGTGCTTAGTCAAAATAAAAATCGTGTAATTTTTAAATACTTTTAGTAGGTGTTATTACTGTTAGAGATGCTATTAATGAATCTCATTAAAGTAGATGCAAAAAATAAAAGGAAAAAATATTTTCAACGAAATGAACTAACCTCACCAATACCGGAAGATGCACCGGTGATGAGTATAACTTTTCCGGCGATATTTTCTGTGAATACAGACTTGAAGATGGAACTCGAAATCTTGAATAGCAAAATAGGGATAAGGAAGATGAAGAGTGAAACAAGTGATAAAAGAGGAATCAGAATGTTGAGAAACTTGTGAATTGCATCCATGGCTTTTGAGAGAAGAGGAGGGTGTGTGGTCTGGTTTCCTGGATTTATCCGATCGGGGTAGTGTTCGTCTAGAAAGATGGGGTGAATTAGATTTCCCCATTAAATTAAGTAGCAGGCCCTATGACCCATTTTTCGGAATAGTCAAAAGTAAATGATAGGAACGTTTGATTATAAAAATGTTGGGTGTCAAAAATTTCGTAATTAAAGTAAAAAATATGTATAACTAATACACTCCAAACATGCATAGCGTAATTATTTAAGGGCGTATTACGCATCATTGTTTGTGATTTTACTTAAAAAAATGCATGAGTAGTATCATCGTACACGAAAAATATGTGTACTATATTTTATTTGAGACTTGATTTATATTATATATTTAATTTGATTATGAATTTATTTTATATTAGGTTCGTGTCGTGATTTCTTTTATCAAGAGTGCTACACACACATCATTTTTACACATCACTTTTGCACATCACTTAAAACTACGTCGTTTTGTT
>JABCMJ010006684.1:0-33806 GCA_014822125.1 Arbutus unedo
TTACTATCCAAAGCATGTAAGAAAACTTCGATAACTAACCGGAGGGAGACTAGTGGCCTCACATCGGACTTTGACACTTTGAAGCTATAAGGTATCTCGATTAGAAAAAAGACAGATATAAAACTTCCTATCCGCGTTACCGAGGACTCTGTCCATTACCAGTAGAATGAGTATAAATCACAAATTCAAGGAGGTCTAGGCAGTCTATGTTGTAGATGCATGCACAAAAATCATCGTAAACAGCTTCCAAACTAAAGACATCAATTTTGGCAAGAGAAAACATAAATGATCAACTGTGGAACCTCTGAGGAAAAATCCCACAAAAACGTGACCCTAGTATTTGCTAATACGTTAGGTAACAGGACTTACAGCCTTGTGGATTTGCATATCTGATTCCTCGGCTTCGCTCCCCGTCGAATACCATCCCAGTATATAGTAGTTTGGAAAAACTTTCTTATCTGATCCATATATCAGTAACCATTACGTTAAAATCACAGGAAACCCTGGAGTATAATACACAAAGCCCGCAAAAGAAAATAATCTGTATGTATGTCTACAGCCGAATACAGAAATAGATAGCGATAACTGAAAAGAGTGTAAAGGACTGACAAAGTTCCTGCTTTTTCTCGAGAAATGATCGGTCGAGGGAATGGGTGGAGGGGTAGTAGAGGAGCTCGAAGCTATTGAAGATCTCGACAGTCCGTCCCCTCTGAACCCCGATGACGCAACCGAAGACCCTGGGCGGAGGCGGAGGCGGAGGCGAGGTGGTAGCTTCTCCGCCGTTACTACCGGCGATAGAGGGTTGTGACTGAGACTTAACCCTTGTGTAGTGGTCGGAAATGTTCAGTATTACTAGTGGGTGGAGCTTGAAGGTAAGTCCGCTGCTAGACGATGACGCCATTCTTCTCTCTCCTTCCCTCTCTCTCTCTCTCTCTTCAATCGGACGGACTGTATTGTAGCGGTGGTTTTTAGCTTTTCTTTTACCGGAATTCTTCCCCGCGTATTTTATAGTGGTCTACTAACCCCCCTTGATTGTGATCTCCTTCGTTGGAATCAATTTTAACTTTGGCCCTTATAACTTTATAAAATGTCACTTTAAGGCCCAAAAAATTAAGAAAGCACGGAGCGAGGTGGTTCGGCAATTGCTGATGTTGATTTCAACACATCGTATAGAAGAATGGGTTGGATATAGGATCTACTTTACTGGGAGCGGTACGGACAATGATGATATTATCGTGACCTTTTTTCTCATACTGCTATGGATGCTTAATGCTATCTTTTCAACTCGTATTACTTGCACTTTTCGTCTCTCTTAAATGATCAAGATTGGATATTTTCAAGCAACGAAACTTATACTCATTCACATCAATTCATTCAAAGTTCTTTATCCTTATACACGAATTATTGAATAAGTCATCTTCTTATAAAGGTTAAGGAGTCAAGTTAGCATTTCATTTACAAGATTTAATATCTGTATCGAATTAGAGTTCACGCTAATCGCCTTGAACAAATAGAAAGTGTGGACCAAATGTCAAACATAAGTCGTCGGGTCATAGGACATAATAACACCCAAGGTCACCCTTACTGTGTTGCCTTGTTGGTAATGCAGACTATGAGTTAATATATACTTCTAATCAAAGGCTAACCCACATAGGGAACCATCTAATTTTGTACTAGACTAGTTACTTTATGGCGCAAAGAAATTCTAGTTAGGAGTCGTGGTTGGTTGATCCAAACGCTTGCGATAAATGTTTGTTCTGCTTTGTCCTTTCACTAATGCAAGTCGTGCTATTCCTTCCAATTCATATAGAGCGAAAAGAGATGCATGGCGATCTCTGGGTTGCAACACGTCCATTCATTAACTCCTTGCGCTACTAACATTGTTTTGTACGACGAGCTGATGCCTCATCAACAAAGATACATATATAGTGTCGGAGTTTAATAAAGAATTTATTCACATATAATTCCATGGTCGATCTTTACTCTTAGAAAAGGTTACTTTCATTTTTACCAAAAGCAAGCTTCATCTATGTCCAATCATCACGCACAAGAGATTGTTTCTTAGAGCATCCACATTAGTCTTTCTATTTTTTGCACAAAATTATAGAGAAAAACTCACTTTCTAGTTTAGAGAACTATATTTTATAATGTCTCATATATCAGACTTTTTATTCTATCTCTATTTTATTAAAATATTATTTTTTTCTTTTATATTCAATTTAAAATGTTATAAACAAACAAAAGAGGAGAAAGAAATAAAAAAATAATAAAAATAAAATGTTAAGAGTGAATAGATATTTCTTAAAATTAGAGAGCCACCATTGTTTTTGAAAAATAGAGAGAAGTGATAGAGCGATTGATGTGAAGATTATTAGAAAAAATTGTTCTTCAAATTAAAGAAGAAAAATATTTAGAGAGTTTGATACGAATACTTTTATAAGTTGCACGTAAATTGCAGAGAAATCGGGTCGTAACCAAAATCCAATGTAATTTAACCACATCCTTGGTCAGAACAAAGCGCACGTAACCCGCGCAGGGATAAAATTGACCCAGCGAACAAACACAGGCTTTAGTTTATCTCGTGGGTCGCAATAAATTATCATCACGCATACCGAACTCCGGACCCGTCTTCTCCTTCGTCTTCGTCGTGTCCCCCCCACCTTTGCTGCACATACCTTTTCTGCACATACCTTTTCTGCAAATAGATAATTGCTGAACTTTTACCTTATATCTCTCCCTCTCTATATATACATATATATCGTCAGTGTAATCAAGAGTACAAAATCGAATCAAGGAAGAAGAAAAGAGCTGTGAATTCAGAGGAGAGAAAAAATGGCGATGCGCGACCTCGTGACTGGCGGGGCGGCTTGCGCCGTTCCTGGCTCTTCTTCTTCCTCCTCAAATCCCTTCGGCGCTTTGGCCAACGTCGTGATCGGTTCTTCTTCTAAATCTCAGGTGTCCTTCCTCTCTCTATCTCTATCGATTTATGTATAAACACATAATTGGTTATAAATTTCTCGAACTGTTTCGGTATTTGAGCTAATTTTAACTCAAGAAATACTACTCCTTCCGCTTCTGTATCGCTTTGGGAATACGGTCGAGTACCGTTTCGTGTAGAAGCATTTATTTTCAGCTGGCTAAAGTGATTTTCTCCAATACTTGGAAGAATTGTCTGAACTTATTATTGCGGTCTGTTTAGCTGAGATGCTGTTTGGTTTGGCATGTCAAAGTTGTTGTTTATTCTTTAAGAGCAGAAAATTGGAGCAAATTATACTCCCAATCTGTACAGCTGAACAAGTTATTAAATTGTTATCCAAAAGTTTATTTCTCCTGTAGAGATATTGTATTCGAAGCATTATATGTAACAAGTTTCTACTTGTGTTTGCAATCTATTAGGCTCCAGTTGGATATATGTGGATTTTAGATGAAGGAGTTTGATGATATTATTCAATAAGAATAGCTCAACTTTAATGGATAAGCTACATATGGATTTCGTCATTGAGTTTGAGAGTTTTGTCATGATGGTTTTGAAGTCTCTCGTATTGAGAATTGCAGTTATATAAGGCCCCTTATCAAATACAAATTTTCTACCAGTAACCCATCTTTCTCTCTAGTTTCACGAGTCACCTACTGTCTAAAGCTAAACCTCTGATTATTGAAACTGAACATTTATTCCTATCACTTGAAATCCACATCTACGAATGGACCTGTAGTCTGTCACTGTATTATAGTTTTGGTCCGTTAGAGGATGGCGCATTTGTATTTATGAACTCTCATTTATATCGTATGTGGACCAACCAAGCAGGAAAGGTGGAAGGAGATTCCTACATCAACGACCACTTCTTCTGATGGTAATGTTTACTTGGGAACGGGTGAGCCGTTGAATACCCTCCCGGGGTCAGAGTTTGATCATCCGCTGCAGCAAAATGGCCAGGTTGATATTGCACTAGGATAAAATTTGTTCTTGAATACTTTGGGTTAGTTTCATCAATCGCAATTTATGCCAGGGCTTAGAATTTGTCCGGGGCTTCCGCAATGCCGATCAGGGTAGACTTGCAGATGTATGGGATGAGATACATAATCCTCAATTTCAAGGAAGAAGCAGTCTAACCAATTTGCCCGCGATAGAGCACACAATAAGACCTAACACTATGTTGCAACAGGATTTTGATGGTAAACTTAGACCCTTTCTACTTTGATTAACTTTTGATGTGAATATAGAGTTTCTCTTGTATTCCTGCACACGAGAAGTTTCTCACTTTCTAGCAATTTTGCTTCTCACAGGCATTGGCCCATTCTAACAATGTCAGTATCAGTAGTCTTAAATCATGTTTCAGGTTACAATCGTTTCCCACTCAGTGGTCCCGATGATGCCACTTTTGATTTCGATCAATTATCTGATGAATATAGTTTCACAAAGTGATGTTCTCTTTTCTCTTTTTAATTTTTGGGAGAAATTTGAGTATGGTTGTGGTTTATGAATTTAAATTGTTTTTCCATCAGTTATTTGGGAAGCATTTTCATCATCTGCTTAAATCCTCTGATGCCAGTTAACGACGCGCGACTCTGTAGTTGGACAGTGGATTATTTTTGACGTGGTCCGTATAGTACAAAGTTGTTGAACTTATTATTGTCTTGGCCATTAGAATTTTGTCAAACTGAAACGTGGGTGGGTGGATATATGTCTTCATCCCACTACCCTGGCCTTGACTATGGGGACAATTGTAGTTCATTAAAGAAATTTCCACCCAACTTACTTCTAGCTCTAACAGGGATATATTTTTTGCTAGCAAGTACACGTGTTCTTCGATTTATTGGCGGAGGTCAAGCCCACAATAAGTTGTCAGAAAACCGGGCCCAACTAGCCGAGCTAGTTGGGATGGCTATTATTACATCTGGGAAATGATGGCGCGCAACTTTGGATATTGGTCCTCAAAAGGTTAACATTTTTCTTCTGCATCCTGTTCCAGGGCCACCGCAAAGAGTATTATCAAGTTTTCTTCATTCATTCGTTAATAGCAACCGAGGAGGTATACCGTTTCGTCCCACCCCACTTCCAGTATTGGGATTGTCTGAAGGTGACAAACAATGCATACGTAATCGCAGCAGCATCATGGCTCGACATTTTTTTGCTGATAAAAGTGAAGATTTCATCAATGGCCAGGTCTGTGCTCGTGCTGTCTATAGTGGCATGCTTTTTTGAACACCCGGAATCAGTTTCATTTTGTTTCCTTTTCTGTCTTGTAAGCTATGTTTGAAATCATCCGTTCATATAGTTTCATGACTTGAAGAACCATTGAAAATTAGTCTTTTTGAATATCGAACATTAATTGGGTTTTGTAGATGCCAAGTTCTTTGTGCCAGAGTTCCTCTTTCATTAAAATTTTTTTCGGAAAAATTCCAACTTGACTAGCACCACATCGACTAGCAGCATCACTTCACTGATCTCATACTAGTGTTGAAATTTCAAAACCACTGTGCTAACTCCTGCAGACTAGACAGCTGCTATTGCTACACATGGTCATATTCTGTCACCCCACTGCCTCTAAATTCTTACACCTTGTGTTCTATCATGTCAGATCCAATCCGAGTCTCTTACTACACCTGTCTGACTTTTCTTCACACATCACCTTTGCCTTTGTTAATCCCATGTTTGTCACCTCTACAATGCACGACTCACCTATTTAGCACATTTCGTTGGTGCCTTAAGTTCTGCTGAGCACGCTAATTCTTCCAAACAAATGGAATTTCCTTGAAATTTAGATTTGATATTTTCCCGTGAAGATTTGTCTCCTCTGAGCTCTTTAGTACAATTTATCTAGTTGTTCAAGATTACCTGCAGCTACTTAGCTGCCTATGGACTGAGGGGAGGACACCACACTCTTGCTAGATTTGAGAGTAGTCCCTTTGCTGTCAAGTCCTGGATATGTGTGCCCAGAACTTTAAGGTCATTGGGACTTGAGAGTCCGTGCAACTTCAAGGAGTTAATTGATGGAACTTGGTGAATGAGCATCCATTGATGCAATAAATGTGGATACCGGTTATGTCTAAGCAGATTCTATCGGATTCCTGCTTTGATTTGTGTATTTTGGCTTTCTTTCCTGGTCTGTTGTTCATTGTTTGGATTTGTCAGGTAAATGCATTATTATCTTCGTTGGAAATTGATGATGATATTCGGGCAAAGGGACCTCTGCCTGGGAGATTTCGGGAGCTTGAGGGTTATTGGAATGAGTCTCAAGCTATGATGAAACCTGGGCCTCATGGTGCAGATGGATGGGTCGCCGAATATACGCAACACAGAGTAGAACACGGTGATCCCAACGCTTGGGCTCATTCATTTGAACTACAACATGGCACTAATGGTTGGGCTTCTGAATTTGAGCATGTAAGGAAGTGATATAAGCAGTATGGGCTTTGCATTGCCAATACCTGTTTTCCGTAACTGATGTCTCCCCTGTGATTTGAGTTTTTTTACAAAATTATTTGATATTTCAGCTGTCTAACTATTGTATTTGTTTAAGGTCAATTCAAAGTTGAAGATTCCACTAAATGGATAATATGCTAGGAAAACTTGTATCACTTTCCAAACCTGCAGAAGGAACTTTGCTGGGTTGTCAATTTAGGCTGGGTTCCAGGGTAGTTAATTGCGTTGAACGTACTGTTGGCAAAAATTTTGAAGTCATTATTTTTCTGTGTCCTCCAAGCAAAATCCCACTTTAGGAATCCTTGCTCATTTGTCCTGCTTTAGTGTTGTCCATGTTTAGTTCTAATATGTGCTTGCAATGCTGTGAAGCCTTTCATATCGGTTGACGTTGTCTTTCCATATGTGTAGCTCTTGTTCTGTTTATCTGTATGGTTGGATAAATATTACATGCTAACATATTTGCTACTTCTGGTTGCATTTATTGTTTCTATGGCTGACCTATGGCACTTGTCTGGTCTTTTACAGGAACAATCTCAGATTGCATCAGTAAATCAAATGAGAGGCGCAAATATTGCAAATTTGGCTGCCATGGAGCAGACTCGTATGCTAGCCCACACATTAGCTCAAAACAATGACCCTAAATTCCAGGTTATTTGCTGTACTCTAATATTTCTCCTCCTAAACGATCACATGGTGTGCTTGCGCTTTTATGATGTTTTGTGTTTGTTGTCGGGGTAGGGGAGCTCACTAGGTTTTTTCGGCAAAGAATTGGAGATAGTTTGTTTGGAGAATTATTTTCATTTTGCACGTTATTGTATATAACAGGATCCGGTATTTACTGTTTTTTGACATGAACTATGGAACGTTCATTCAACGTTTAAATATTCATAGCTTCACTCTAGCCGATTAGCACTCCTTTACCTATGGCATATTTCTCACGTAACTGAGAATTGGGTAGCATATCTTTCTGATAGAGTTGCCAGGTAGATTGTAGGGCTAATTAATTGTTCATTATCATAGACTAAGATGTCAATTTGAGGATAGCAGACTTTACTATCATGCCATCACTGACAATTGTATGAGGCGCTGGTAGAGAAATCGAATGGAAAGAATTACCATACTAGCCACAGAAGATGATGAAAGTTTTGTAATGATGTTAGATGTAGACATCGTATAAGAGAAGACCTATATTATTTTAGATGTGATCAAAGAAAAGGCTGCAGTTAACGTGTGTGTTGTTTTGTTGCCTTTGACCAATACTTGTCACCTTTTGGGGGCATACAGAATTCAAAGTTCCTCCAGTTTGTATCGAAGATGAGTCGCGGTGAAATTATTTTGGAGGACAACCAAGTCAAGCCAAATGCAATATCTGCATCTGGAGATTGGGCAGCAGAATATCAACAGCAGTATAATCCAGGTCACACATGGGCTGACCAGTACGCGCACGAGCAAGTATGCATAATCGACGAATTTTCAAGTTTCACTAGTTAGCAGTATGAAAATAACTGTGGTCCTATGAAGAGTTAGCTCTAATGTACTTATGGTTGACTTTTTATCCATCATTTCTTAAATCACTGAATTGATCGTCTTGGACTCTTGGACCGAGTCTTCATTTTCTTATGTTCAAATCACCAATTTTTGTCATCAATACTGCACTAATATATATGCTTTTGCCCCACTTTGCCATTTGGCATCACCTAAAATTCTTGATCTGATTGACATCCTCTTCTACAAACTAAAATAGCAAGAAAAACTCATAGTTGTGTAACTTCACTATTGTCACTTGTGAGTGTAATTTTACTCAATGAAATTGCATTCATTTGAGGAAAAAGTTCATTTTAGATGGAGAGGATTTATTTGTTTTAAAGATTTTATTCTTTTGGTTGCTAGTTTTATTACAAGGAGGTTTCCAGAGAACTGAACAGAAGTGGGACTTGTATAGGCAGGATCAAGGTTGTAATAACACATACGAAAGGGATCGATTTATGTTAATCTCTGCAAGTAAGGCTCAATTCCTACGAGCTATGGTGCTGAAAAGCAAGACCTAAGAAGTTGGAATCAAGGCTAAAATAGAGTACTGAAATCTGGAATTTCAGTTCTGCAAAGACCTTTTTTAATTACGAAAAAGATGGTTTACAACGTTGATAGCCAAGGTGGTTACTTCATAGCAAACGGCCTAGGAAAAGAACTTTACTAAAACGAGAAAAGGACAAGTAGCAAACAAGCAACTACTCAACATGAAGGAGCTATTCTCGTTACAATTTAATGACCCTGTTTAGGAAGTTTGAGATTATTAGAACTTAATAGCTCTAACTTAATAGCTCTACTAGTTTTATTTAAAAAAAACTGAACTATACATTTTTTTTTTTGCATGCAGTTGAAGTAAAAAGGGCTTCCAAAACTGAAATTAGGAAAAACTGTAGCACCAGATGGAATTCCTACGTAAGTTTGAGTGCTTAGGTGATGGAGCGGTTTGGTTAATTAACTTCCTTGATAAGTTCTTGCATAATGCATACTAACAAGATTCCGGATGGATGAAGGAACAGTACTACCGAGTACCGACATATATTTAGAACAGAAGTGACAATAAATCCGTGTTAGGAGTTGCGAATTCTTACTTTTTGGTTGGTTCTTTGCAAAATATTAATCACAACTACTTGTTTTTCATGTGTAATTGTTAATTTATGTGAGATGTTTTGCGGACTAACTTGGAAGGCAACACATATCCTAATTCTCCTAGTTTATCTAGACTTGTACTATTTTTATGCACTTCTGTTCTCATATCTTAATCAGTTTCATTGTTGCTGGCACTGTCTCCAATAACAAATATCTGCAGCCTAAATGCGTTGTGGTTTTCAGCTTTCTCGTGGGCCAGATGGGTGGGCTAATGAGTTCGCTGCAGAACGCGAACAACATGGATTTGTTGATGACCAGTGGGTCAATGAATTTTCAAAATTGCACGTTCAGGACTGGGCCGAAGAATTTGGGAATCAGGTTGGTGAAGGGGCACTGGGGGAGAATTCTATTGAGAACTGGGCAAATGGCTACGATGAGTAAGTGCTTTTACCTTGAAAGTAGAAATTTAAGGGATTGATGGTATAGTGCTATTCCCTTCAGCAGTTTAATTGTTTTTACTAGTTGATTTGAATTTGGATGGCACAAGAAACTAATATGAGCCAGTTGTGTCATGTCATCCGATTGACTCCCTTCAAATTGGTCAGGAGATGTAATGTACCTTGTTTGCCGATTGCGGCAACTCCAAGGGGAAGCATGCTTCTAACTTCAGTAGTTATGACACAAGTCACACAGCACAAAACAGTGGAGTTACTATAGGTCGATAGTATGTTGTTGTTTAATCATGTTCCTTTAGCTTTTTACTTGTTATCAATATACTATTGAACATTTTAAAGGCCCCTTGAACCAAATAAACAATTATGTGTAGTCAGCAGTCGATACTCTTCCAATTGGTCATGATCATTTTCTATATATTGTTTGTGACAACTTTACTTGAAAGGAGCATGCTCAAGCTTGCCTAGTTATGAGTCCAATGAAACAAGAATGAGGTAAATTAGTTTGGATGCTATTTTCACTAGGTAAAGACATTAACTGTTCTGAGAGAGGAGGAATCCATTCAGCAATTCCTGTTTGTTTTTGCTTAAAGTCCTGCCATTTTCAGTGGCTGTTAATTAACATTTCAATAGAAATATTTCTATTGAGTTCTTGTTATTAAATCTCTGAAATCTGCTCTCTCCCTCCATCCCCCCTTCTTCTCTCTCTCAATTGGGAATCAATACAGGTTCTTGAATGAACAAGTAGCTGCCAAGCAACGGTCGGATGCTTCAAGGGGTATTTATGAGTTCTCTGATATGAATCCTTATGTTGGTCACCCTAATCCTTTGAAAGAAGGTCAGGAGCTGTTTCGCAAGGGGCTTTTAAGTGAAGCCGTACTTGCTCTTGAGGCTGAAGTGCTTAAAAACCCTGAAAATGCTGAAGGCTGGAGGTTACTCGGAATAGCCCATGCTGAAAATGATGACGATCAACAGGTTCGAACAATCATTACCTGGAATTGTCTGAATGTCCTTCCTGTACATCTTGGTCTTGAAGCCCTATACGTATAATCTCCTTGAGCACTGATGTGCAGCCAAAACTTCAGTTGTTCGAAATGGAACTGGAATTTGTAAAAGTGGGAGGATAACATATAGTGATCAGAATCAAAATTGTCTTGTTGCAGGCTATTGCAGCCATGATGCGTGCACAGGAGGTTGATCCAACAAACCTAGAAGTTCTTCTTGCTCTTGGTGTCAGTCATACGAATGGTTAGTGTTTGGTTCCCCTTGTGCACAAAGATTGTAGTTAATGGCTGCAAGAGTATGTTTGGCTAACCTCATTATTTTTCTATTAGAATTTTCATGATCTCCACCATTGAACTTATTTTTGGTCTTAAACTCCAAGTTTGTGGAAAATATTTAGAGGGAAAAATCACCAGGCCTAGAGTCTTTGAGAGGCCCAATTCTGATAGCAAAATTAAGATCCATATTTGCATTTATTTCAGAGTTGGAACAAGCTGCTGCATTGAAGTACTTGTATAGTTGGCTGCGCCATCATCCAATGTATGGGACGCTCGCTCGGCCAGAGATGTCTGATTCTCTGTATCATGCTGATGTACGTGTTTATTTCACCAAGTTTAAGCCGAGAGTTCACCAAACTGCTGTCAACAGTGCAGTGCTCATGACCAGTGAAAACTCATCTAGTTGCTTTTGTTATTTATCTGAGATCTTGTAATTTTTTGGTATGGCACAGGTTGTTAGATTATTCAACGATGCTGCCCAAATGTCGCCCGAGGATGCTGATGTACACATAGTACTTGGTGTTATGTACAACTTATCTAGAGAATTTGACAATGCCATTGCATCCTTTAAGACTGCTTTGAAGCTTAGGCCACGAGATTACTCTCTTTGGAATAAGCTTGGTGCAACACAAGCTAATAGTGTCCAGAGTGCTGATGCAATAGACGCTTATCAACAGGTAATCCTTATTTAATGAGTGCTCCTGTTTGTGGGATATCATGATAAAGCTAAACTAACATCAAGGTTTCAGAAGTTCTGTGTATATCCATGGTTGACTATTTATTGAACTTCCAGTTTTAGATGCTAAACTAGTAAAAATCTTACAAGTTCCGTCTCTGGCCTGAAATCTTATCTGAAGTTGAAGCTCAAAACCTCTTCTCAGTTTCAGATCTCTTAATTGGTTTACAAGTTATCATATCATGCATTTACTTCATTTCTTTCTGTGGAGAGGCATCTTTCGTTATTGAGGTGCTTACAATTGAACAGCAAAAGGATGCATATAGTCAACAACTGCCCGATTGTATTGTAGTGTATCATTGTACGTGCATAATCTTTGAAGGCTGAAGGAAAGAAGCTGTTCCAGAGCAAAAGTGGTTACATGATTTTGTATGATCAAGATAGGGGGTTTGAAGCGAGAGCTATTCTAGAAAACTTGGAGGAAAAAGAGGAACCAATAGAAGAAACATAGAAATAGTAACTTTTTTTCTTATGCAAATAGAGCAATTATGGATGTCTGAAGGGAGAGGGAGAGAAAAGGAAAATATATGTAAGTAGAAGGGAGAGGGAGAGGGAGAGAAAAGGAAATATATGTAAGTATTTTTTTTTAACCAAATTGACAATGGGTGATGATTGGAATGCAGAAAACTTTGAGAAATGAATTGTAGGGAGGGTGGTGAAACCTTTGTTGCAAATGCTAGAGAGGGTTTGCATGCGAGAAACAAGTGCATCAATTGTGGTGTACGGGACATATAAGTAATATTAGATCCTAAAAATGTTCTTGCATAGTTACACAACTTACAATAGGATGTTGTTTCTGATTCTCACTCGTGCTATGAATGTAAATCCTTGACAGTAGGATGTCCTGTATTTCTTAATTTCCCCTGCCCCATGTGCACTGAAACAATACAATGGTAGTAGCAAGTGGGGATTTTGTCATTCTCAAGGCAAGGGTATTGTTTTCCTTGTTTATGTGCTCTATATGTAATTCTTTTGCATCTCAAGGACACAAGTTATGCATTGTAGTGTGTGAGCCACTTGTCTGTCTGCGTTGCTCTTATGGCATAGTAGGTACACTATGGGATAGTTCATGTACAGTTCAAGGACGAATATATAGAAAAAGCTGTAGTTCTTGTTGTAATGTGCAATAGTGTACTGTTTAACTATGTTGACTGCTTTGTGATCACGCTTCCATTTTTTTTTTTTCCTGCATTCCATTTCGTGCTATTTATGTAGTGATGTTATTGGTCTCTCAGGCACTAGATTTGAAGCCTAATTATGTTCGTGCGTGGGCTAACATGGGCATCAGTTATGCCAACCAGGTTCTTTTCTGTTCTTTCTTTTTCACGGTTAATGTTATTATTTTAGTTCAGAAATCTACACGATGGCCTGTTTTGTTTCCTTACCTATGGGATGTGTAAATATGATGTTTGTATTACAAGCATTTATACAAATTTTAAGATGGGTGGGGCAGGCACCGGCCATGACCCCTCCAAAATGGTGGACCCTTCTAGGGGGCTTGGAGGGTTTTCTAGGGATACTTCAATGTTTTTGACACCTCTGGTTTACCCTCATAACACCCCACTGGGCTGGATTGAAATGCAACTTCCAACACTCTCATGGTGTTAAAAGGCATGGCGTGTAGTACCCCTATGAACAACCCACTTGACACCGGTCAACCAAAAAATTCTCATATTAATTATTTTGAATCTTCAATGTAATCATTTCATTTGCTCAACTCATAAATATGGTTTGCTCGTTTCGAATGTAGGGTATGTATGAGGAGTCCATTCGGTACTATGTCCGTGCTCTAGCGATGAATCCAAAGGCAGACAATGCTTGGCAATACTTGAGAATTTCTTTAAGGTATGTCCATTGTAGGAAATAACTCTTGTTGTGCCTATGTAATTCAACTACAGACGCATGTCTGAATTATCTTTTTCTCCTCTGCAGTTGTGCTTCTCGGAATGACATGATGGAAGCTTGTGACTCCCGGAACCTTGATGTTCTCCAAAAAGAGTTCCCGCTTTGATTTGTGCTGTATTTGGGGGGGGGGGGGGTGGCGGCGGGTGGGGTGTTTGGTTTTCAGACGAGGTGCTCTGAATTTGGAAGCTTCCTCATTCTTCATTTCTAAAAGGAAACAGCCATACGGTTTAATCTTTACTCATTGTCCAACTTTTCGTTAATTGGAAAGCTGTACCATTCGCGTTGGTCTCCATAGGGAGTCGAAAGAAATGATTAGATTTGGCTAATCTTGTCGTCTAAATAGGAGAGGAGAAATAAGAACAGTGATGACAGTTGTATGGATGAGAATTCGAATAATGTGAAACTACTTGTTTTTGCGAGCTCGTTCAATGAGCATCTGCACACTTGTGCATATAATGTGAAATTACTTGTTTCTGCGGACTCGTTGAATGAGCATCTGCACACTTCTGTATTTGTAGATACTATCTTTTGTTTTAGTTCATGTAGATTGTTGAATAAACCAACATATGGAAACTCATTCTCTCTTTGATGGTTGTGTGTTTTGTCATTCTAGCTCAATTCGAACGATTAACTTTTGGTTTGTCGTTGTTGTCGAACAATATTTTGGGCACCTATATAGATAAGTGCGTGAGATCGTGATCCACAAACTGACACATGGGACTAACCTTTGGGTTGAGGCCTTTTGAATTGATTTGAGAAATAGTAACTTATGAAGGGAACTCCCGGAATAAGCAAAAGGGCGTGACCTCTTGTTTAATTCAATACACTTTCATGACACCTGTCTGTAGCCTTTCATCGTGGTCTGCCTAACTAACCCGTATTTTTCCAGAAAGTAATTGCTCACTTCAAATGTGTCTCTTCAATCGTGTAACAAGGCAATTTATATGATTACGAGTCAACCTCCCTCCCTTCCCCAATCTATCCTTTTGCCTCCTTTGTATAAAATTACGTACGTCACGCTATCCATAAAATCACAGCTCCCTCCCTAATTTGGGTTGAGGCTTTTTGAATTGATTTGAGAAGTATTAGCATACAAAGGAAATAACCATTCGCTTATCTCCAGCAAGAGGGAATAACCCCTCGTTTGATTCGATACCAACCTCCGTTCCTTCCTCACTCTGTCTCTTGCTCCCCTTGTATAAAATTACTTCACACCATTCATTACTCACAATCCCCTTACTAATTCGGGTTGAGGCTTCTTGAATTGATTTGAGAAGTATTAAACTACAAAGGGAATGATGACCTCTTGCTTATCTCCAACTCATGAGATAAGTGAGAGGGAATGACATATCGTTGCATTGGATGCTCTCTCCCTCCTTCACTCCATCCTTTTACCCCCTTTGTATAACGCTACTTACACCACACTATCCATTAGTCGCAACTCCTTTCTACTTTAAGTTTGAGTAATAGCCTACAAAAGAAATGACCTCTTGCTTATCTCAAACTCATGAGCTTCGCAGATACTAGGGAATTAAAAATATTTTTTTATAACCGACATCAGCAAACTCCTTAACAGCGGACTAAGAGAGGGGACAAACGTTATACGGCGCAAAATATAAGATTGTAGAACGTAATTTCCAGAAACTAAGGGATCATATTGTAGTACTAAGAAGTTTCAGGAGAGGTCAGTGTAATTAAGCCAAACTAACACTAGGTTCTGTGCTAACTATGTATTGACCACAGAATTCGAGAGAGCGAGCGAGAGAGGGAAGGGGGGGAGATGAGACCGGGCTTCACACGTCCGAATTTCTCTATATTCCCTCCATTCCTCAATCGCGCCAATTCAGTCCGACCCATTTCCTGTATATCACCACCACCCACTTCGCTGAAACCCCAAACTCCACTCTTTCTCCGGCCACCCACTCACGCAGCCACGCTATCGGGCCTCCGAGAATGGCAAAAATGGGCCAGAACCCTCGCCTCCTCAGTTGGGTCCCACTTCACCGACTTAGACAACGGCACCGACACCACCCTCTTGCACAGAGAACTCAATTGGCTCATAGAAGACGCGCTTGAAAACCACAAACTATCCTTAACCCACTTGGGTAACCTCGATGGCGACATTGTTGTGAGGCTGAGGGCAGAAATGGAAGATCTTTATGCGTTATGGAAGCAGAGAGTTGAAGACAGGAGACCCTTTCAGTATGTAGTTGGGTGTGAGCATTGGAGGGACTTGGTGTTGAGTGTTGAAGAAGGCGTTTTGATCCCAAGACCTGAGACTGAATTGATTGTTGACTTGGTGGGTGATTTGGTTAAGGGAAATGAGGAGTTGAGGGAAGGGTTGTGGGCTGATTTGGGGACTGGCAGTGGTGCACTTGCTATTGGGATTGCGAAGATTTTGGGGCCTTGTGGAAGGGTTATTGCCACTGATTTGAGCCCTGTTGCTGAGGCTGTTGCGTCTTACAATGTTCAGAGATATAATTTGCAGGTCAGTAGTTTTGAGTTTGCTCCAATTAATGGTTGTTTATGTGCTATATTATTCTTTCTGTTTGGTAGGCACGAGTGAATTTCAATTGTTAGTGGACAGGAAGAGTTTAAGTGTTATATGGAGTTGTATCTAATGCTGTTCTTTTCTTCTTCATAAAATTGTATACTATCAGCAACCATTATTTACCAACCATTACTTAATAAAATTGTATATTGTTCATCGTGAAGCCCGCAATTTGGTTTGCTTTTAGTCAAGACGGTGAACCGTGTATATGAGTGCTTAATATGAGTGTCAATTTTCAACTTAGTTTACAGTTCGTACATCATAAAATGAGCAACTTAGTTTACGGTCCTTACATCATAAAACGAGCGTACATTACAGATGAATCATGGTGCTTGCAAATTTCCGGCTAGTGCTGAAGGCCTACCATTTAGAACAGACGTTGTAGGTCCTGAAGTATAATGTTATTTCTCCTTCCGTCTCATATTTGCTAGTACACTATTCTATTTTGGTATGTCCAAAAATATGTCCTCTTTGAAAAGTGAAAAAAAAAAAAAAGTGTTTATTCCCTTAAACTGACCTTCCTAAATGACTAAAAGCGGTTTAATGGTATAAAAGGAGTAATCTTGACAATCTGATCAAACTTTCTAAGGAGTCGTGCATTAATTGCATATTCTGTTAGAAAGTTGAGTTTTTTGTACGGGACTAGCTATATGGACCGGAGGGAGTACCAAAAAGTTTGTGATCCTTTCATTTGAAAAAAAAAAAACTCTCATCACGTGGCTTATGATTTAGAAATTGACACTGCCACATCATAAATAGGGGAAGGAGGAAAGAAGGATAGGGGAGTAACCTAGAGGTAACAAGAAACAATTGTGAAAAAGGTGAAGCTCATTGAGTATATAGCACCAACAAGTGTTTGACAGCGTAAAGGTGAAGAAT
Source organism: Arbutus unedo (assembly GCA_014822125.1). Lineage (NCBI taxonomy): Eukaryota > Viridiplantae > Streptophyta > Magnoliopsida > Ericales > Ericaceae > Arbutus > Arbutus unedo. The sequence goes on from JABCMJ010006684.1 coordinate 16,844, forward strand.
CTGCAAAGCCTAGGCAAATGGAGCAAAAGAGTGTGTAGCTTTCCCCATACCCTATCTTGTTTGGTTGCAAAAATGAGTTTTCTTTGGGTCTGAGCCTCCAAAATGATCTACATATTTCAACTTTGTAAGTTCTAGAAATTATGAAAGAGATCGGAATAATTCCTTCTGTATTCTCTGAGCTATGAGCATTGCTCTTTAAAAGTCCTCTTGCGCTCTTCTATCTCTGACAGAATTTCTCCAATCATTCCTCGATGGCTAGTCTCTTGTTGTAAGTCTGATGTAGGAACTTTATTATGATCTTGATTTGAAACTATTCCTTCCATCGTGAATGTTTAATATTTCACAATGAGCAACCATCAAAAGTCACCTTGATTCATTCTGCATTCTGTTGTTAATGTCCTCTATCTATATTGTGGTTCTGAAGCTTCTCTTCTAATCTCTAACTCAGGACAAAATCGAGATAAAGCTGGGATCTTGGTTTGAACCTTTGAAGGATGTTGAAGGACAACTCGTGGGTCTTGTGAGTAATCCACCCTACATACCGAGTGATCATATTAGTGGGCTACAAGCTGAAGTTTCTAAACATGAACCAAGACTTGCATTGGATGGTGGTGCTAATGGCATGGATGATCTCCTCCACCTCTGCCATGGAGCTGCTTCAATGTTGAAACCCGGTGGATTCTTTGCATTTGAGGTATCGAACTTTCTGAAAAACTAGCATTCGCTTTTCCACTATCTTGCACAGTTTCAAACCCAAAAATGATATACCTTTATATATTCTCTCTCTCTCTCTCTCTCTCTGTGTGTGTGATTGATCTTGTGGCCATAGTTCAATGCTGGGTTTCTAGAACCTCTATTAATCGAGCATATACAATGTTAAAGTTCTTGTGGTTTCAAATGGATTTTGTACCAAGGGATACATGCATGCTTAGCAATCAGGCTCAAATTTGTTATCTGTCCTACTATTGGCATAAATTGTGGGGTTATTTCCTGTCAAATTCTTTGACCTGCATGCAAATTGGGCTTGTAATGCCTGCCCCACTCAGCCAGAATAATTGTTGACGATACATGCGAAGTTCCCAATGTCTAAAATTTTGCTTACTCCCTCCATACCTTGTTTCCATCCATCTATTTATTGTGGTGTTAGTAAATGTATTGAAAGACTTGGTCTACTCACCAACTAGGAGCCTGTCACGTTGATTCGAGAGTTTGATACGAGACAGTCAAATCCTGCAATGTCAACATTTACAAGGCAACAACATTGAAATTCTCACTCACAACTAGATTCAACAAAACTTTGTTTTTCTTCGTGGTTGAGGCCGTGGACATGGTTTGAAATGTGCTTCACCTGCATGCATGATGCTATCAATGCATTCACAGTTTTTGATGTTTTTCCTCGGTCTTGCTGCAGACAAACGGAGAAAAGCAGTGCGAATTTCTTGTGGATTACATGCAAAAGGAATCTAAGGGTAGCTTCTTTGACATTGAGATTGTTTCAGATTTTGCTGGTAACCGGCGCTTTGTCACTGGATTCAGAGCAAGGTCAATTTTCAATGACCATTCCTCGCATTCAAAACGCCAGGTGAACGCGAGGTCTGCATGAGTCCTAAAAATGTGGAAGGTAGAACGAACGGCAAGTGATGTACAAGCCTATTTTGGCCATTGTGTTGGCTTGGGGCCCATTTTTGGGCTAACTGGTAATAATGTAAATGAACTGGGATGACTGATGGCGCGGCTTATGTTATTGGGCTTAAAGTGGGTGAGAGTCTGGAACTGCAGGCAAATTTTGATAAAGGCCCATACTTTTCAGAAATTGGCCCAATATCATAGCCCAACTTGGACCAGCTTGCGTTGTTGGATCAAATCAGAGGCCACAAACATGTTTGGCTCGGCTCACCTCAAAAACATTTAGTTCACAAACTTTGAAACACCAGGATGGCCGAACTTTCTACTTGTAAACTTATGCTTTTGTTCTCTTTCAATTAGAGCAGCGTAATAGAAGCTAGGAAAAGGGATACAATAGATTTTGTGTTCACTCGTATCGTTCACTGATTATCTAGCACGAATCTTCACAATGACAGACAAAACTTATTTTCTTCTGACAAAGAATTGACTTTCAGGCTTGAACTTGCATGCGTGGATGCAATTTCTGCTTAGCTTGTTCAAGGACTTTCAGTCTTGTCCTTGAGCAACTACAATCTTTCAATGACTATCAAAATACAAGGAAGGTTGAAATGCTACAAGAGAAAACCTAATATTATTTACAGGCACACGAGTCAAGTAGTTGAGTTCAATTTATGGCAATCCCAACCCCATCCTAACCTACTCAACCCAACCCAACCATACCCCACCTTTTGGTGAATCTCCCGTGGTAACTGTATCTTTATATACCCCATTTTAATTTCTTGAAGAACGGAGGGAATCAGAATCTTTCCCTATGAAAATCCCTTGTGCACTCAAGAGGATGTTCTTCGCCATTGTTTCTTTCCTTTCGTTTGATGCAACTTGAAAGGACTCCAGCTTTGGCGGCGCTTGGATGTCTCTCCAAAAACGCCGGACGCCAGAGCTTGCTGTAGCCACAGTTCAAATTCTTCCTCTTCTACATCCATCATTTCAGCATCCAAATCCCACGGATATCTGCTTGAGCTGGATCTCTGAGTGGTCTTCTCCAGCCCAACCATGTTTACATGGAAACTGGCCCGATGTGTATTCGGCCTACAAGCCATTCCCTGTAAAACAAACAAAATTTGATCTCTCAAGTTATACGATAGGGGAGCTGAAATGGAGAACTCACAATTCTTCTAGTATGTTGTGCACACAACAGCCAGCCTACTAACAAAAAGAGAAACCAGACATTGACAGTGTCAAGAATTGGGGGGGGGGGGGGGGGGGGGGGGGGGGTGGTGGTGTGGGTGTGGTTCTCACAAGATCACCAAAAACAAGAAACTGCAATTGTAATGCAAACCAGACAGCGTGATGGAATAATTGGCCAGATCATCGGATTCCTAACGTTAAGCTCCTATACCTGTATGTTGATTTTTATCACAGATGGAAAGAAGTGGAACGACGACCATAGATCAATTACAAATTTTTCCCTCTTCAGAAATGTATCTGGATGAAACAGAAGCACTGCACCTACAAGCACATTATGTACCCAATACATAGTAACTCGTATATTGTGCTCAATGGGAAGTCACCAAGGCAAACTGTGAATACTGCAGGAGCAACAATACACGAGTCCTACCACCTAGGGTGCAATGGTTTGCTTCTCTTGAGTGACATTTGAATTATGCCTATTAAACCTAGCTCACAGCCTTCTTGCCACTATGCCCTAGGTGGGCTGGGGCTAAACTATGGCTTAGGCCTGTACTAAGGAGCACCTGCAGAATGCTCTGTTCTGGCCCCTAGTTCGTTCACCATTCTCCATCAAAAAAGGTTCTGTTGAAATCCCGAGTTTTCTAGTGTGACAAATGGTTCTTGCAACTAGCACAAAGGCAGCCCACCAATTTAAGGTTCTTATGTTCCTTAATATGCAATCACAATTGCATATTGTCATTTCAAATGGGTCCTCAGAACACTCTCATTCACAATCAAAACACATATGAAGACCGGAAATGAAATTTCACACAAATAGTACATACAAAACAACACTCCATTGAAGTATGTTCCCTGCTTAGTTGACAGTTCTCTGAATGTTGTATTAATCGATGACATTCATTTGCACTGGATGTAATTGACACCGTTGAGTAGCCCGCACAAGTACGTATTTACCAACAGGAATTCAGTGCAAGCATGCACAATATTTAGGGGGACGTTAAGCGAAAACTGACCTGACAAATAGCCCATTCTGATACATCAAAGATCTTGCTCTCAGCACAAACAAAAGCACGTGGTATTTCCACCTAAAAATGCAAAATATATCACTTGGCAAAATGAGAATATGTAGTGATAGAAGTAGACGAACAAATAAAGAAATAAACAGTCGGTGTATAATAAAGGCATCTGAAGAAAAGAATTTCACAATAGACACCAGTATCCAACTAAGGAAAGCACGTAGAATTCCTGAGAAAATGATTAACATGTGCCAATCATAGTCTAATTACAGGAAAAACACATAGAAACAGGATGAATTCACTATTGCGGTACTGGAAAGTATGAGATGCAGGAAAAGAAAGAATCTTGCTGCCGAACCAGCATGAGAACCGAACCAGCAAGAATGACGGACGCAAATGTGTTAAACCTATTAGTCTTCTGAAAGAACAAGTTCGAGGACCTTTGGGTTAGTATCATATATTCACAATAAACTGTCATACGCGACATGTTAAAAGTAAATGTGTACGCATGTCAATACCACAACTATTTGGGTACAGTTGAATGCACTTTGGGGGGTGGGTGGGGGTGGGGTGAGATGGAATGTCACCCCAATTGTCGGCAAGTGGCCAGAAGGGGTAGGTTGGGCAATTTTATTCCTGCATGCTCAACGAGAGATTTGGTTCCTACCCTTGTGCATCTTAGCCTAAAGGGGCAGAGTTAGAACCAAATCAAATACGAGATCATACATCAATTTTTTGTACAAGCCAAGACATTATAGAAAGAAATAAGTTGGTTGGAAGTGGAAGTTACTAAGAGAAGCAAGAAAAAAAATTACACAAGTTAATAGACAAGTAAGAACGACAAAACAAAATCAAGAGTCCACTGTGAGGACACCTTTTGCGGCCTATTGAAGACGAGTGATCCTTTATATTCAACCCATCCATCACCATCCTTGGCTTGGTGATATTGACAGCAATCCTAAAAGCAAAGAAAAAGATTTAATACAACAATTGAGAGAGAGAGCGAGAGAGAGAGAGAGAGAGAGCACAAGAAGTCCAACCTGACACCATCTAGCCTTGACTTTGGTCCTATTCGTGCAAACCCAAATGTGCGAATTGCCACATTTTGTGCATTGTATACGCCTTGACTCCTCAGAGCAGAAATCAGGGCCATCCTGCATTTTGTGAAGGCATGATTACTCAAATTTATCCAGGAATGCAAAACACGAAGATGGAAATTAAGACTAATTCATTTCAAGCTCATGCTTTCCATAGATGGAATGAATAGAGAAACGCAAGAAGGTGAATTCCAATACAAAAAAGAGAACTTTACGCATATCACGTATGCGGATATCTTCTGTAAACTACAGAACCATTTTTTCCTTTTGCTAGACAAGTAATAATACCTGACGTGAAGTATTATGCGACTTGTGGGAGACACTCTTAGATTCTTCTTTCCTCAGTTGGTCATCATAGTCTCTCTTCTTTATAGAATCAGAAAGAACCTGCAATTGGAAACAATTGATAACTTTCATGTAGGACATAGGGAACACCACAATTTAAATTGACACACCTATGAAGTATAGCCCTTCGTTTTAGATAATGAAGATGCTGACAATAAGAAGAAGAATACCAAGGCATGCATACCTCATATGCACACTGCAGTTTCTTGAAAGAGTCACTTGCTAGTGAACTTCCCATATTCTTATCAGGATGCACAAGCATTGCCTAAACCAATAAAAGGTGACAATAAGCCATAGGAATGACAAGGCAGACATAATAATCAAGTTAAGCAGAATATGACCCAAAAATACCATCTGTTGGATAAATACTTGAATGGTGCCTATTTGTAAGCATAAGAATGCCAGAAACCCCAGATTTTGACATTTAAAGTAAAAACAGTTGTCTTCCAGCCATTTAATTCTAGACCAAATGGTTGGTGTATCACGAGATCATACATAAAAAGGGCAAGTCTATGGTACAGCTTGACCTCTCACTTTACGATGGAGAAACGGAATAAGCCCACCAGAAAACAGAGTTCTACTAATCACAAGTCCTAAAAAGAAGTACGCATACAGATATAAGTAGCTTACCTTTTTGTGATATTCCTTTTTCAACAGTATAGCATCAATTTTCTTGTGGCGGTGGAAGCCCAATGCACCATAATGATCCAAACTACCTAAAATTCGCTTCATCTCATTGATTGAACTTGTGTCTTCTCTAACCACCTGTTTACCAGAAGATTCTTTTTGTCTGTTCACAAGAGACGAAGTAGAGGGTGTTTTGCTAGAAGATTTACAGGACTTCAACTTTTCAGTTTCATCAATAGGAACAGAATATTCGCCTCCCCCAGAGAAGTTATGTTCTGTGAAAGGCTCTGGTACCTTCTGCTCCTCAAAATGTGTGTTCTCACTCAAATTATCACACCATTGAAGCAGGTAATTGAGCACGCCGTTTGAGAGGAAAGCAAGGTTTATTGAGAGAAAAACCCCTAGCCATCCAACTCGGACTTTAACACTATACATAGCATACACAGTTGTCATTAAGACTACTAACCGCGCGTGATTTAGAGAAAACAAATAACCTGCATTTCACACACTGGATTCAGTGACAAGAACCGAAGCAGATGAGAGAAATGGTGAAGGAAAATATAACTGCAACTGCTCCTGTAATCTATTTTGATGAGATAAAGATTGAAAAGAGACAAAATGAAGCAGGTAAGATATGTTTCTTGAGAGCTTCAAAATAAACATAGAGCAGCAGAGAATCAAGCAACTATCAACTGTCAAATGGGATAAACTCAACATCAAATCATTTCTATGGAGCTTCAAACTGTGTTTCTTATAAAAGCATCTCAAATGCAAACCGACCGGAGAGTCTACTTTCACTTTTCTTTATGATATGTGACACAAGACACCTCCGTCCAACCAAGATACCAACCGTCCATCCATTTTCCCTCGGAGTTGCTATCCTGTGTACTGTTTCCAACTTCAACAGTTATATGTTGAGTAGGGTCTGGAGTCTGGAGTCTGGACTCTTACTATCTTATGTACTTTCTGTTTACAAAATATCAGTCACATCTGGTACTGTTGGGTAACTATTACAAGGTTTGAGAGTCTTTAAAGGTTTCCTACTATGACATATACTGGTCCTTCATGTAAAAGGAGCAGTTTATTAAGTGCCTTCTTTAGACCAAAAAAATGGATGGATCTAAGGACAGCTCCATGTGAATCACAATCAAGCTTCTCTTCAAATGATGATCTCTCTCACTCTTCCTCTCTCATTGCCTACAGGCCTTTTTAAAGCAAAAAGAAGACTCAATTGAATGGGAGGCCATAGTCTCAATGTCGAATGCTGTTGTTCTAGTATCAGCTTATCAACCATTCAAAAGGGGACACAAGAATCTAACTTTGCAACTAGATAGTTAACAAAAGGTTTTAAGTCAACTTTTGTGCCGATTTTCCAGATTACCTAGGATATTTATCAGCTTACTCATCATTAGATACATTCTTGGACAGTTATCTTTCATAGAATTCGTATTTTTAACAATAGTAATGACGGAATTTTTCCCTCTAAAATTCCTGCATGTAAAGGTGTATCTTCATGACAACCTTTAAGGAGATAATACAACTCACAATAAACCATCGTAAGAAGGACAAATAAAGATGAATGCAAGGAAAAAAGAAATAACATGTCTCCGTTACACCTAATTCCAAAATCGAACAGTAAAAAAACATGACATACCTCCAACTATAAACAATGTACCCGTAATCCAAAAGTTAGCATACATCCATAATAACAGAATAGCAAATAGCCCAACAATAAAAAGCCCAGGAGTGTAACCCAAGTACTGAACAGCAGCCCCAGCAGCTCCCTGAGACATAAGCAACTGTCAGTGGCATTTGAGAGGGACATATATAACAACAAGACAGCAACTAAACTTTTCTAGAGTAGAGATCTTCCTCAAGTGAAAAAAAGAATCAATTCCAACATAAAGAGAACCAGGAGCAAGATCCACGTGGGAGAAGGGGAAGTAATAGAGCACAAGACGAATTAGTTTACCGACGAACTTCTTGTGCAGGTAATATATCATCATGCTTTAGTTTTTTTTTGCTAAACTACTAGTTTAAATAAAACCAATATCAATGTTTTCCTTCTTTTCTCTTAGCAAATAGGATTCTCTCTGATCATTGTGAAAGGCCTTAAAAGAAAGATGGTATCCATGCATCATCAATGAAAGAGATCTTGTACACTAAAATGTAATAACAATCTTAGACGATCCTATTCCTTTACAAACAATAAGAAGAGAGAAAGAGAGGGGGAAAACAAGTTGGCGAAAAATGAAAATGGAGGGGTTGGAAACAATAATTAACTTGATAAATCCTCATAATTTGCTTTCCTTACATGCTGACAATCAAGAAACCTCTGTGACATGAATGAGTTTATGAAGTTCAAATTGCGTCAACACAGGTCTTCATTCAACACCTCAAAGTTACAGACTTTTCCTTTGTAATTTTGTGGAACTCACAATAATTGATAAAACCGGCATACAACCTACCAATCTAAGTACTAATTACTCCATTTCCATCGACACATTTGATTCATGTGAGCAGACATGCCAATCTAGAGACTGATAATTGTGGTCATTCTTCTTAACATCCCAGCTTATAGAAATCTAAGAACCAAAAGCAACTTATTCTACCAGAAAATCAAATAGACTTCGAAAAGGTAAACTTAGGGATTTAAACAATGAGCATTTCCAGCACAGAAAAGATTTAAGCACTCACTACCCACAGTCACAGAGCATTACTCTAGTGTAATGCTATCATCCAACATATTTCTTAGCATATAATTTAAGTAGCAATACTGTTTCATGCAACTTACCTTCTTGAAAGGCAACCGAAAACATGCACATGCAATTCAGTATACGTAATAACAAGTTAAAGAACTACCAAAATATAGATACTCATCATTCTTTAGTAGGAGGCATTATGCTGAAGAAAAAAAAGAAGGCATATGCTTGAGATCGCCTTATATCTATCTTTGCTCGTAAAGTGCGAAGAGTAATTCATCAAATTTGTAGAAACACAAATGATCATTGTGCCTCATCAAGCATGGTATCCCATTGAAATTGTTTTATTCTGTATTCATTATGGCTACGATAGAAAAGCAAAGAAAATTATTGTTATTGAGTGTCATGATGTGTGATGTGCATTACTACAAATAAGCATTTTGTACTCTTGATATGACAAGTCAATATATGGATGATGCGTCTCATTGCCTGGAGGGTGCTGAATTAGTGCCATAGGGCACGTTTATATCAAGAACATCGACCACCCAATATAATAACAGAAAAGCAGGCAATGCTATTGAAAGAAACCAACAAAAATATTTCAGGAGGACGGAAATCAAAGCCACTCGCTACAATTTCAGAACTACTAAACTTGCGAGGAAAAGAAGTTAAAGTCTTACCATACTTATAAGTACATAAACGAGGCAAGACATTGAAGTCAAGCTAAGAAAGCAACCCCACATTATAACGAGCAATGCGACGGAACCCAGCTGGACAAACGAACGAACCCCACGGACAGAACAGTCCCTCCAATAAATCAGCAACAAAAGTAAGAATCTCCCAAATCTTGCACATCCACTGCAAACCAGAGGCCAATGACGCTCCATGAACAACCCCATTTTGTCCCTGAAACAGATCACGGCGGTCCACACAAATGGATAACAATTCCTCTTCGATTGCAACCATTTCCACCCTTGATTGAACAGCCCAATATCCTCCATAACAACCATAAAATAGTTCAAATGCCTAAGCTTATTCTGTACCCAGTTACATAACAACCATAAAATAATTCAAAGGCCGACGACTATCTAATGACACACTGGGAATAAATCGATACTTAAGAGAATCTGCTATCGATACCCATCAATATTGTCAGATAAGAGTTTATATCTCCAAAGTTGTGATGGTAAAGAATCACAAGTTCCCATAGTCATAGATGAAAACTTCAATTCACTTAACGGAAGTGATGCAAAACAAAATTACAAGCTCCGAGCAAGAAATGGGAAGAACGATGAGCTTTCCATCTTCAAGCAGCTAAAGTTGACTCAAACAGTTGGAGATCATGAAAACAGTAAATTGCTTCACATGTACGTCTCCCGAAAAGAATCTCGACGTACATAATTCCCCTTTTTCACGCTATTAATGACAAATTTTTCCCCTTTAGTAGCTAGCGGTCCACATGTTCGAACTGATCACTTCACATGTTCAAACCCAACTGAATCAACAAAAAAAAAAGAACGACAACAGACAGAGACGCGCATCGGCATCTGTCGGTTTACGATCAGACCTGAGAGACGAGGCTTATAGCGGTGGAAGTTGTGTAATAAGACGCAACCGACAGGGGGTTGGGAGTTAGAAATTCACATTACAAAAAGAAGAGAAAAAGAAAGGATCTTTAATGGCGATTCCCTCAACCGGGTAGTCGAGTCTTGGCCTTTTCTGTGAGGAAACCCTAGCTTTTCACAGGGAATGCTCGTGAAAGAGTAAGGTTAAAAAGTTCGAAAAGGCATATTCACAGCGTCACACACACACAGAGGAGAGAGAAGAGGATAAGAGAGAGGGAAGAGGAGCGAGAAGGGAATATAGTGAACAAGTGGGACCAATTAATTTGGTTAATTAAATTCGGGTTGGTGTTCCACTTAGGTCAGTAGGTTTTCCAGCTGGCACCATGATGCTCTCTGCCGTTACGTCAATTGCGTGGTGTAAAGGCTTATATTTGGGCTAGGCCCTTAAGACGTACAGTTTTATATTTGGGCTAGGCCCATCAGCCCATGTTTTAAAGTTTCAAATGGGCCGGGAGTATATATCTGATCGAGTCAAGTGAAGCGAAGAGATTCTTTTTGGGTCAAGAGGCCGAAGTTGTATCGGTTGCTAGTGGCTCTACGCTCCTTGTCTGCTTGTTTGTTGTTACAAAAATAATACACACACATCATTTTTATATATTATTTTTACATATCACTTAAAATTATTTGGGTCTTCCTCAACACAAAACGACGTAGTCTTAAATAATGTGCACAAATGATGTGTATGTAGCACTATTATTTTTGTTATATGAAAGACCTATTTCTTCGCCTTACAAGGAAAAAAAGATCGAGGGCATTTCTTTTTCACATCAATTTCAGCCGCGGTGAGAGATATTTTTTGTTACAATCGATAACCTTTATTTTTTTGTATTCTATACTAAGAGGGAATAACACAAGTGTCAATTTTTATTTTTATACATAAAAATATCATTATCTCTTCAAACTTCTCCCATTTTATTATAGGTTGACCACGCTTGTGTTAATTGATTCATTAAATGCCACGTGATATATAATATTTTTTGATCGGAACGTATTCTAATTCATTAAATAATATAACTAGTAATTGTATTATATGATAAATTGCATGATATCGACAATTTTCGAATATACGTATTGCAATATATAACTGACTTTGTAGTTATTTGTCAATTTCGTTTCGTATGTGACTTTCATTCACATAAGTACATATGCGAGATGCTCATCTTATTCTTTCTAATCTTTGGGTGGATGATTTTGTTCATAAGTTACTTCAGCTTATTTTAAATGAATATTAACATGTTGAGAGAGAGAGAGAGAGAGGGAGATATCTAGAGAGAGAGCATGAAGAAACTTACATTTAAATTGCAAAATAAGCCTACTTCTCCAATGAACTTTGTAAACAAGTTTATGATTGATTCATCTGTAGACAAGACGTAAACATTTAATATGCCCATACGAGATGGCGAGATGCTAATATTGGAGAAGTATTACACTATAACATACCCATACGAGATGCTAATATTGTTCTTTCTAATCTTTGGGTGGATAACTATAGTTGTAAATTATTTCTTCAAGGTCTAAAATAAAATACTTTCTCTTATTTTACATGAATATTAACATGTTCACAGAGAGAGAGAGAAAGAGAGAGAGAGAACTGTGTAAAAAACTTACGTTTAAAGTGCAAAACAAGCCAACTTTTCTCATGAACTCTGTAAACAAGTTTACGGTGATCTATCTATAAATAGAACGTCAAGATTTGTGGGTGATGCAAAAATTTTAAAGCGATACTCTATTGTGCCTTTAAAAATATTGCACCATAAGATATTAATAACGTAATATTTATCACTTATTAATTTGCGACATGGGTTTAGATCTTATAATAAAATCTTTAGAATTGTGTTGATAGATCCAAATATATACCTTTGTCATTAAAGCAAATAAATCTTACAATCCTATGATTGAAAGTAAATATCTAATTCCATGCCTAAGACAGACAGAGAGACTTGGTTGACTCTAGGAGTGAAATTAGTTCAGGTTTAGTCGACGTACGTAATTTTGAACCTACTGGCTCGGGATAAAAATTTCCCCTATGAAACCCAATTGAATTTGTGAAAGTATCGATATCGGTTTAAGTGAGATCGATTCAGTTAGGATAATCAAGTTGATCATAAAAAATAAGTCTAATTTAATAGCCCACAACTCACAATTTACCGAAATGACTTTTTGCCTACTATATTTTGGGCAAAGTTCACCAATTAATTTATTTTATTCTATAAAATTGAACGTCTAGTTTTCTTATGTTGTGTATAATAATTTTTTTTGGTTCAATTGATTAGAACAAAAAATAAAAAAAACTCAAAATCAAATTAAAAAATCAAAAAAAATATACAATTAAACCAAAAACGCAGCTCCTAAACCGGCCGAACCGTAAATTTTTAAGTCAGTTTTTTCAGTTCAATTTCTCAATAATACTTTCACCCTAGGTAGAAGAGAGAACTCCAATTGTGGATGAGGTGTAGTAAAATGTCATCATATCCTATACAGCCACAGGGAGAGCACCACGTGTCACTTGGCAATATCACCAATGGTTGGTCACTGTTATTACCATTATCATGAAAATTTCCTAGCCAAGAGCCCTCACATACACAGATTTGAAGGCTCAAATATCATCCCCAGTAATAAAAAAACACGCAGTAAGAGAGAGAGAGAAAATTCAGTAGCAATGGCAGCAGCCTCAGTATCTATGATGAGTTCAATGAGCCTAAAACCTGCTCCTGTGAGAGGCCTCCCCTCCCTCGCCAGAGCTAAATATTCCCCTTTCAGGGTTGTGGCCAGTGGAGTCAAGAAGATCAAGACTGACACACCTTATGGTTAGTACGTAGATATATATCAAACACATCCCCATCATTATCTGTATACATGATATGGGTATATGTATATGTGTATGAACTGCCACATATATAGGAATATATCCATCATGATCAAGTATTCATATGGCTATGTGTATATGTATATGAACTGCCCTATACATAGGTATATATCCATTATGATCAATCCTAGCTCTTTCGGGGACTAGCTCAATAGTTTACCCATGAGATTAATTTGTATGTGACGAGTTGGGTTTGAACTTTGAAGCCAATTTTGGGAGTTTATAGCTTGTTTGGTGGGAGTGATTAATTTGGTGAAAAATATGCGAATTCATTCTTGGGAAAACTTGTTTAGTTGACGTTTCCCAAACGTGTCCTGCAGGAATTTTTTGGAAAAACAATTGACAGATGAGAGAGAGAGAAAAAGAAACGTAATTGTGCTATAATAAACTCACAAGGGTTCATCTTTCTATTAGTAAGGTAGGTTAGGTGAGCTTCTACGTTGAGCTGGAGTAAGCATCACGCAACAACCTAACACGTCACTCGTGCATTAAGGTGATTTCACGTGGCTGCAGCAAGATCGTTATCTCCCTTTCCGCTGAAAGAACAGTACGAAGAATCAGACTTTCCCCCCTCTCTCATTCTCCGAGTGGGTGAAATAGACTATATAAGTAGAGGTTCAGCTGCTCCTAGTTATATAAAAGTTTTATACTTGGCTCTCTGTAACCTGAACTACTAAAAACGTGACCCTTTGATGTGGTATCTGTCGTGTTTTGGCCCCTTCTTCCCTTCCCTAATGGAAAAGTCCACCACCTATCTAAGTTAAATAAGACGTGCAGGCCTGCCCCCTTTTTAGTAGGTGATTCACACTACCGAAACAAAGATAAAACTAGATCAAGGAAAGGGGTACAATGAGCCCTCTGCCCACGTAGCTAACTAACTCGAGTGGTTCACTAGTTCCACCTGCATATCGTTCCAAACCGGTTAGCTGAAAATAAATGATATATCTGACAACGATGAGTATTATTTTGTCTTAGAAAAACGTGTTAAGATCGAAAAGGGTTTTGAAAACTTATAGCTAGTTCTGAAAATTGCAGCAAAGAGATAGAGGGTAAATATTGTTGGCTGAATTTGGAATGTGTGGCAACTAACAGGTACTGGCGGTGGCATGAGCTTGAGGGATGGCCTTGATGCTTCTGGCAGGAAGGGCAAGGTACGTTGGTCATGTCTTTCCCAATTACTCCTCTTTTCAATCACTTTTCCTGTCTATTTCCAACGTGATACTTATGCTACATCTTTAAATTTCTAATAGCACATTTGAGGTAGGTGAAATAATGTATTGAAAAGGTATTTGGATCGGTCTAGTTGTTGTGAAGTCATCAACTTTTTCAATAGACGGTTATTTTTTGGTAACTCAAGGTGTTCGTGTCAGCTTGTGAACACTTGAACCGATTAAAAAGTGAAAACTATAGGAAACTCAGCCTATATAAGGTATGAGTAGGCAGTTTTGCCATACTCATTCACTTGTATATATCCATGCCACATTGTTACTTTCTTCAAGTCATATAGGACCCTTTTGGTACTGGTCTTTTTTCTTAGAAGGTTGTCATTCCTCAATGACCATATCATACGTATATGTATATGTGTGTGAATACCATAGTTTTTACTTGTAAAATACACATAATAAACACCTATTTTGATTCGAGAGACCCTTCCCCGCCTACCTCTCATTTACCATTCGCCCATCTTGTTTGCGATCTCATTGCCTTATGATAGATATGCCCAAAGCTGACAGAACTCACTCCCCTTTTTGGGCACTTTACTTTGTGGTCTTTGCCACTGCATGAGTGGTAGCTTACGCTTAAAACTCCTCCGAGATGAATTCTAGTCGTTGGATTATGGTTCGTTACCATATTTGCTTGTCCCCTCATACATTAGTGGGTGGGGGTTATTTCTACCTTCCCTTACTAATCCCCCCCTTATTTCCACTGTTGATCCAGGGGAAGGGTGTGTACCAATTTGTCGATAAATACGGAGCTAATGTCGATGGATACAGGTACCCAATTATATTTTTTGTAAAGCGTTAGATTTCAAGCAATATTACAAGTGACTCTAGCTACATTAAGGTGATGATATCAGTTAAAATATATCTAACTATTTGTTCATTGACAGTCCCATCTACAATACTGATGAATGGTCCCCAACTGGTGATGTCTATGTTGGAGGTAATAAAATCTCTCTCTCTCTCTCTCTCTCTCTCTCTAGATGGACTAAACTGAGTAATGAAGTAAAATGAAATGCAGGTACAACCGGATTGGCAATCTGGGCAGTAACACTAGTTGGAATACTAGCTGGGGGTATCCTTCTTGTTTACAATACAAGTGCTTTGGCACAGTAAAAGACCACCACCACCACCACTACCGCATGCACCCTCTGTAATTGATTGTAACTTCTCTGTTGGGTTCTATTAAAGTCTGTAAGTGTGCAAAAACACAACATTTCACAAGCTAGATACTTATCTTTATGCATTTGCAGCAACTTATTCTGCAATCTTTATAAGTGTTATTGTTTTGTGTACGGATTTATATTCAAAATCGGTGTTATTGTTTTTTTTTGTTTGGTTGTGCGGGTTCTTTCTCTTTCGTTCGTTAAGTTTCGCGTAGTGCTCACCGTTTGCGATGATATAGAATGTTGTTGCTACCCTCTTCGGATTGTGGAGTTTAGCCTCACCCATATCAAGCTTTTTCTTTTCTTATTGGGCAGTCTCGCTGTCTCCACCTATCCCTCTTCTTGTTTTTAGCCTAGCGATTCCAAACGATGTGGCTTTCCTCTTCTTCGTTTGGTTGCACATCAGGTGTGCTGCGCACCAAAACGGTATTGTTTTGGTACGCAAAATACTGTCCGAACAGTAAAAAACTAACCGAACAATTTTCGGTGAGTATTTTACGCGCCAAAACGACAGCATGCGCTGTTGTCAGCTTCCTCATTTTGGAAAGGAAGATAGGTTGAGTTAGATGTCCTCTTCTTTGTTGCTCTTGTTCTTTGTAATTGGAGGGCAGTGTGATACCCCATCCCTCTTTAGTTTGATAAAAGGCTTTCGGAATTTGATTGAGGAAAAAGGTATGAGCAAAGGCTCGTTACGACTTTGGGCCATAGACGGGCCTTCTTTATCTTCTTTATGTTTAGTTTGATAAAAGGCTCCTTGTTAATTGAATATTTCATCGGATAAAGAACTGTTATACTTTAAAAAGAAATCAAACAATAGAGTACTCTATGCTTTCGCTGTGAAACTCTCTTATAACTATAATAAGAATCAATATTGCTTATTTATAATTTAAAATGCAATTCAAATCAAACCAATGCCGTAGTTGAACAACTCAAAAAACTCAAGACTATCAGAGAGAGAGAGAGAGATGACTAATATATCATTCAATCAATTTAAGAAAAATCAAAAGGAGGATCACGTGTTAAATATAATGATCGGATTGACCATGCCAAATACTTGCAGATAAAAATAAACCTTTGCTCCTCATTTAAGGGATCGAGAATTCGTGTTTTAATCCTCCTCAAACCTATTCTCGTCTTTTGAATTAAGCTTTCGATTTAGTTGATGCAAACGCTGACACTAGACATACCTTTGAAAAAGAATATCATCAAATTTGGGTGGACATGACAGGGAGATAAAAATTCAAAACCTATTATCCATGGAGTTTGGTAATCAGTTGCTTTCCATATCCCTTACCAGTGAATTATTTAAGAGGAAACTAACGTTCTAATTAGACTTTTTTGGCTCTATATTCACACCATTATTATTCTGTGACAGCCAAGTTGAGTTGTGGTACTAGTTGTGAGGTCAGACGTTTGAGAGATAATTTTCGGTGGACGCCCGAATGACTAATCAAGAGTCACACATTGCTTGGTGGATGTAAA
>JABCMJ010006685.1:0-14149 GCA_014822125.1 Arbutus unedo
TAAGTCCTGACCCGATGGTTTTAAGGCATGACCCGATGATTTTTCACCCCTTTTTCACTTTTCACTTCACCTCAAACATATCTTATCATTCAATCTACGTCATATACTTCAATACAACTCAATTAATGACCTTTAGATCATATAAATTGATGAGAATTTCCGGGTCCTTACAGATAAGATATAGTGAATCCTAGATTTCATCTTACTTTAAAAATAAAATTTGAATAGAATTATATTAAAACTCAAGGAAATCAATAATCCATAAGCTACAAAATATAATCCTTCCAAAAAGCCATGATGTTCAAACTTCCTCTAGTTGGCCTGTCTCAGAACTCTGGGGATCGAGACAATAGAAGGGGGGAAGCTTTTTAGCCAACAACATATTGCTATCAGATTTGAAGCTAGATGCACCCCATCAGTCAAAATCACTAAGTCTTAATTTCCAAAAGCTAGCACCATATTGACGTTCCTTGTAACCTATTTTCATTTCTCATTAAAACATAAAAAATGGCTTTATTAGAGAAAATTTCAACACAATATGGCTGGTAGCACTTCCTACTTTTCCAAGAAATGACACGCTTGTTCTTCTCTATTTTTTCCCAAACATCACCCTTCACTTTCTTCAGAGCATTGTAGGATGTACATTCTACATCATTGCTGATGTGTGAATGAAGATCTCGATCTTGGTAACTAAGTGCACAAGATCTCAATTTTCAAAGAAGACAATAAAACTAACCCCAACTTGCTTAGACTCTTTTGGAAATAAAACGAAATTAGACTATTCAAACCCCAATATTAGCAATACACATTACTCTTATGATAGATTAACTGAATAAATATTAACAAAGCCACAATAGGATCACAAAGCCGTACACTCCGACAACCATATAGCCATACACTTCGGCCACCTGCTATCTCCTCCAGCAGTGTCACTGTTTGGAGTGGTTTGAACGATTTCTCTAAGCTGTGATTTAGAGCTAGTCAATCCCATAAGCCGCTCCATTATCTATAGTCAATCACTTTTCAATAATTTCTTCTAATTTTCTCTTGCAATACAAAAATTAGAAACCCAAATGAACTTTAATTGAACAAACGATCCCTAATTAGACCAGGACCCAAGGGTTTGGTCTTCAATTGGGAACCCAAAATAACAAGAGTTTGGACAAGAGAGATTGAATACCTTCAGATGCACCCTTCTCCCGAATAAATTCACCGAATCTTCTATCGGAGACGAAGGAAGAGAGGTAAGATAGAGGGAAGAGAGATGAGGTAGAGGGAAGAGAGGAGAGTTACTCACGAAGTAGAGTCGTGGGTGATGGTGGAATGGACGAGGGAAAAACGCAATCAAAAATATTAATGTTGGCGCGAAATGTATTTAGGGTTTTCTATATTGTTTGATTTATGCTATAACAAGTGTGAGGGTTTTTTTTTTTTGCATTATATTATATTATAGTGTTTTTATAATGCTATTAGAAGATAAAATAAATGTTATTAATAATTAATGTTACTCTCTCTTTTAGAATTTATAGCATTTTTTAACAAATGTAATTGTATAGTTACTTTTCATAGTATTCATGAAAATCTGCTATGAATAAATGCTATTAATTAAGTAGTTTGTTGTAGTGAATTATCAAATAATAAGTAATCTATCATGTCTAAATCGAATTCGAACTAACCAAAAATAGGCTCACAATGCCTGAACAAATGAATAATTAAAGCATGAATACTTCTAACTGAATTGCTAAACATGAAAATATTTCTAAAACAGAAAATTCAACTAAGTATGCTGAACCATCTCCATAAGTAAACCTTAAGTTTTTGGCTCCATATCATCACCTATAAATTGTTAGTTAGAAAAAAACATAAGCCGAAATTCGAGTAGGAAGTCATATTGAAAACATCGACATATTGAGTAAAGCATGCTCGCATCAACAATATAATATACATAACGATAATATAAACCATCAACTAAACATTCACAACACTATCATACTCTCCTGCGACTTATGTATAATTTTGATGATTTTGCACCGTGGGCAGCCCATCGGGGACCCTATTGTAGAGTTCACAGGCTACCCCGACCATTGAGTAATCTCTAAACCCAGTAGTTTCACGGCCTTTCATTGGAGGAATCGCAAATACTCCAAATTGAGTTTACGGGCTGCTCCGACCGTCGGGCCATCTCTTACCTGGTAGTTTCATGGTCTTTCACTAGAGGAATCACAAAAACTCCCATGTTGAGTTTACGGGCTATCATACCGAGGGATCATCCCTTGCCCGAAGTTCAATGTCCATGCATGCTCATATGTACCATTACCAGTCAAAATTAGACTCAAACAGTAACTCTATGTGGAATGAAAGGCAAGAAATAAGCCAAGTGTATAAAAATTCAGATTCTATTTTCAATAGGTTACTCGAGTGGATAAAGCCATATATTCAAGTTCACCCTTAAAAATTCAAAAACATTATAATTTATAAGTAGATGTATTGGGTCTAATGTCAATAGAAACTACACTCTATAAGCTTTCAAACGATATGTAAAAGGTTAAAAATAGAATTCGAACAATACATTCGTGTTGGTTCATAGTTGATTGCCTTATTTTGAAACACCAAAACTATTTCGTCAAATTCAATCGAAAAACTAATTTTTCTTGGATAAAAATAAAATACAAAATATATATATTTTTGAAGCTCTATGTGTCTAGTTTTAAACAAAATAAACGGTGCACAATTCTAACACTTGTACTAAAAGTTATGTTCGTTTTACCAAAGTGTGTCAGTGCAGCTGGGACAACCGCGAATCTGCTGCATCTCGATCACGGATTTTTGTAGAATTATGTACGTTGAATTAGGCTTTGAAATTTTAACCCAACATAATAGACACATAAATCAACACTCAGTAAACTTTTTAAAAATTTTAGAGTCTTACAACCACTCTAATGGAATTTCCCAAAATCAGATTATAGCAGTGTTCTGTTTTTTTCAAATTATGTTCTTTGCAAAATAACTTCGTTTTGGCCTTCGTTTCCACAATCTAACTGTCCAAATCATTCCAAAATTTACGCAAAATATGCCCGTCTTAATCACACATCAAAAGCAACATATATATAATCGAATTAAATATGATCTACGCAATATCTCAATGTAAATCAATATGACATCCTACCTCAAACGATAAAGACTCAGAAATGGTAAAATAGTCGAAAGGCCCATGAATACTCCGTGTATAAGGCTGTTCTTGGACTCTATGCGAAGCTCTTGATGTCTTCTACAACTATCTAGTTGATCGCGTTGTATGAATTCTTCGTGTAGGCACCGATTCTCCCTCCTGAAGCTTTTAAGATTAGAGATCTCTTAATAAAAAGGCTGCGTATTTTTAATATAAACTAATTTTAGGGTTTCCTAATCCTTATATAATTAAATTTTGGTTAATTACACTAATCTCCGTCAAGTCCCTAACACCCCCGCATTGCGCTCCGACGTTCTAAACTATTAAAATAAGACCACAATTAGAATATTAAACTCAAAATCACGAATTCTTGAATAATTAAAATAATAAAAATAAGAGGTCGAACCTCGGATCTTCACACCCTAAAACAACTCAAAGATAGTACTGATTCGTCAATAAAGGAGGTCAAGGATCTCATTGTGGCTATGAGTGTCAAGTACAATCAGATTGCGGCAAAAACGGTCAGTCCAGCAATAGTAGATGTTAAACACTCTAACGAGCCACCAAGAAATGGACCACATTTCTCAAATACGATACAAACAAGGTATGCTAAGATTGATTTTCCTCGGTTTCAGGGTGAAGATCCCTCTGGATGGGTCTACAAGTGTGAGTGATTTTTCGAATTCAACCAAATTGATTAAATGCAGAAAGTTAAATAAGCTGTGATGCATTTGGATGAAAAAAGCATTCAATGGTTTCAATGGTTTGAGAAAACACAAAGAAACTTGGACTCAAAAACTTTAGTTACTGGATTGACTGTGAGGTTTGGTCTTAATGTGTTTGAAGATGCCATAGGGGGGGAATTGACAAAGCTCACACAAACCACTACTGTTAAGATGTATCAAGAAAGATTCGAGGAATTGGCAAATAGAACTACTGGCCTGAACCAGGAATTCTTTGTGAGTTGTTTTGTGAGCAGTTTAAGGGAGGATATAAAAGCTGGGGTCCAAATGTTCTCACCTCAGACCGTCTATCAAGCCATTGGACTTGCTCGACTATAGGAGGAAAGTATAGAGGTGATGAATACAAGATCAAGATCCTTGGGAAAACAACAAACAATTGGGGAACAACACCCAACCTGACTATTCCACGAACCCTTCCAACTATGGGAACAATAACTGATTCCAAGGTACGTAATACTACTGTCAATAACCTTGTCCCTAATACTTTGGCCCCTAACAATATCAATCAGTTTCCTATTCGAAGGCTTATCCAAAGGGAAATGGAGGCTCGAAAAGAGAAAGGTTTGTACTTCAATTGTGATGAGAAATGTCAGGGGGCATCGATGTCAGAAAAGACAATTATTCATAATAATAGGAGATGATGAGGAAGAGGAAGAAGAACCAAATGCATATGAGATGATTGATGAAGGAATGGATGAAGTTCAGATTTCCATGCATGCTTTAATGGGAAGCAATTCTTTTAGAACAATGAGATTGGAAGAAAACATAAAAGGCCGGATCATCACGATATTAATAGATTCTGGGAGTACACACAATTTCATTGAGCCAGGGGTGGCCAAATTTTCTGGTTATAGGATTGAACCAACTATGGATCTTTCAGTAGCTGTAGCTGATGGAACTCGACTATGTAGTAAGGCTGTTTGCAAGGCTTTCAGTTGGAAAATGCGAGGAGTGTAGTATTGTGTTGAGGTTAGATTACTTCCTATAGACGGGTGTGATATGGTGTTAGGCATTCAATGGCTTTCTACTTTGGGACCAATCTTATGGGATTTTAGAAATCTCAACATGGACTTCCAATTCCAAGAAAAACCAGTGCTGCTACAAGAAAATGCACAAATGACAAGCCACACCAAAACAGATGAAGAAGACTTTGCAACAAGCTCACTATGGTACCATTGCTCAACTCAGTTGTTTGACTGCTGTGAAAAAAGACCAGAAGTTGCATCCTGATATCCAATCTATTATTCAACAATTTCATGAGGTATTTGAAGAACCTAAAGCATTACCTCCACAAAGAGAGACAGACCACAACATACCCCTTAAAAGTGGAACAGAACCAGTGCATGTCAAACCTTACAGGTATACATACATACATACAAAAAAATGAGATAGAAAAATTATTACGAGAAATGCTTCAATTTGGAATTATCAGGCCAAGTGTCAGCCCATTCTCATCTCCTGTTTTGCTAGTTAAAAAAAAAAGACAACACTTGGCGAATGTGTGTTGATTATAGGGAATTGAACAAACACACAATCAAAGATAAATTTCCTATCCCTATAATTGATGAACTACTTGACGAGTTACACGGCACCACTATTTTTTCTAAATTGGATCTTCGAGCAGGATATCATCAAATGAGAGTGCACTTCCCTGATGTGAAAAAAACTGCCTTTAGAACTCATTAAGGGCACTATGAGTTCTTGGTCATGCCATTTGGCTTAACCAATGCTCCATCCACTTTCCAAGGTTTAATGAATAATATTTTTAAGTCTTGTTTGAGGAAGTTCATCTTAGTTTTCTTTGATGACATTTTAATATACGGTCCAACATGGTTAAGCCATTTGGAACACTTGACCACCACCCTCTCTATCCTACGAACCCATCAACTTTTTGTCAAACGTTCAAAATGTGTTTTTGGGCAGACAAGTTTCGAATACTTAGGCCATATCATATCAGATAAAAAAGTAATGGCTAATCCTGTGAAGTTAGAAGGTATGCAGAGGTGGCCTAGCCTACTTCAATCAAGGCTCTTAGAGGGTTTCTTGGGTTAATAGGCTATCACAGACGGTTTATAAGAGACTATGGTAAGATCAGTCAATCGTTGACTCAGTTACTAAGGAAGGATGCTTTTGTTTGGGATAATTTTACTAACTTGGCGTTTCAATAGCTCAAGACTGCCATGGTTACAACCCCTGTTTTATCATTACCTAATTATTCTAAAGATTTCATTATTGAATGTGATGCATCTGGGGTTGGGTTAGGGTTGCGTTGATGCAAGAATGTCACCCCATAGCCTATATTAGTAAGGCTTTGGCTCCTAAGCACTTGGGGTTATCTGCTTATGAAAAGGAATTGATGGCTTTGGTTTATGAGGTTCAGAAATGGAGCCACTACTTGTTGGGAAGACATTTCATAATCAAAACTGATCATTTAAGTCTAAATACTTGTTGTACCAAAAGATTACCACTTTGTTGCAACAAAAATGGCTCACAAAGTTACTAGGATTTGATTATGAAATCATCTATAAGTCCGGTTATGAAAATAGAGTTGCTGATGCTCTTTCGAGATAGGAGGGAACACATCCAGCTAGTGTTAATGCCCTGTCCACTGTCCAACCCAATTGGTTGCACACTTTAAAACAGGCTTGGAGTGCAGATCCAGAACTTCAGACCATCATCCATACTTTATCTCTTGACCCCACTTCTCACCCCCACTATCTTTGGTAGCATAACCTCTTAACACATAAAGAAAAATTGGTAGTTGGGACAATTGGCAACACCAGGGACCTCATTATGCAAGAACTTCATGGTGGCCCAATAGGAGGTCACTCCGGATTAGAGAGAACCTATAAATGCATCAAACGGTCCTTCTAACGGAAAGGTATGAAGAGCAATATCTACAAATATGTGGCAGAATGTGATATTTGCCAGAGGAACAAAAATGAAACGGTGGCCAGTCCGGGGTTGTTACAATCTCTTCCCATCCCAGATAAAATATGGTCGGATATTTCAATGGACTTCACCGAAGGGTTGCCTATTCACAAGGTAAGACTATTATTTTGGTCGTGGTTGATAGACTTTCTAAGCATGCTCATTTTATGGCCCTTGGCCACCCTTATACTGCTATGGACGTTGCACAAACATTCCTATATAACGTGTTTAAGTTGCATGGACTTCCATTGTCTCCGACAGAGATGTTGTTTTCACAAGCACATTTTGGAAACTCTTTCGCCTTCAGGACACCACTCTCTGCTGAAGTACCGCCTACCATCCCCCAAAAAGATGGCCAGAGTGAGTTTGTCAACAGGTGCTTAGAGACTTATTTGAGGCGTGTTACTGGTGAACGGCCAAAGGCTTGGGTACAGTGGCTTCCTTTAGCTGAATGGTGGTCCAACACTACTTATCATTCCTCTACTAAGCTCGCTCCTTACCAAATTGTATACGGACAGGCTCCTCTTGCACACATTCTGGTGGCAGCAGTAGACTAGTGGAGCATTAGTAGGGAATCAACTTTGAAGATGATTAAAGAGCATTTGGTTGAAGCTCAAAATCGTATGAAATAGTTAGCGGACAAACATCAGACGGAAAGGGAGTTTCAAGTGAATGACTGGGTATTTTTACGACTCCAAACCTACATACAAACCACTGCTCATTTTAGGTCCAATAAAAAATTAGCACCCAAGGTCTATGGACCTTATCAGATCTTAAAGAAGGATGGCTCCGTGGCTTACAAATTAGCTCTACTGCCTACTTCACGCATTCATCATGTTTTCCAAGTTTCTCTTCTGAAAAAGAAATTGGGTTTTGCCATTCATGCTCATACCACACTTCATTCTATCACTGATGTTGGGGTTCTGGAGCCTCAGCCTATTGCTATTTTTGGATAGGAGATTGGTCAAGTACAAAGGCGGTCTTGCTACCGAATTGCTTGTACAATGGGAGAGTTCCTTTGCTGAAGATGCCACTTGGGAATACTATTTTCAGTTGCAAAACAAATTGCCTCAGTTTGTACCTTGATGTCAAGGTTTTTTTTATGGGGGAGGGAATGGTACATCCCTACCAGGACACGTCATCTACAAGGTACGCACGTGATTGGCTGGCCACTTGATTGTTAAGCTGTCAGAAGCGGTTTGTTAGAATTGGTTAAGCTGTTAGTTAGTTGAGTGTTCTGTTAATTAGTTACAATCCTGTTAGTCAGTTTCGGATGAGAGGATCTACATAAGGAAGAGTTAGAGGAGGTAAGATGCAGAGAAGGAACAATCTGTAATGTTGTGAATTGGGACGAGAGCTCCCTGCAACCCTTTCCATTAGTCTTGAATAAAAAAAAAGCAACTCTTTTCATTGCTATTCTGTTTCTCTTCATTCAATTTGAAGAAATTGTTCTCCTTCTTTGAAGTAAATAGTAGAATTCTATCACAACTCTATCAGTATCAGTGGTCGCCGGTGGAGAAGAACAGACAAGAGGTGAGAGAGATAGAGACGCATGGTCTCAGAGTGCTTACGGTTTAGGGTTTCGGATTTGTTTTAGGCTACTCAATTACGACTCGCAACAATGAGTTATTTAAAAGAAACTCTGCATTATATAAATTTGTCTTGTAATTCTGTTAAAATTTTATTTCAAATAATAAGGATAATTCTATTTCTTTAAAAATGTTGTTCCATTTAACAAAGGATTTTAAAATGAATTTTTTACTAACTTCTTCGGAGATCGGACGTTACATATTATTAATTTCACGAGTTGTAGACAACCTCAAGATCCATAGGAGATCAACTATGAGAAAGTTCGGAGAGAGAAATTTTACTTGCAAGGGTAGTTTACACCATGAATTTATGTTTGGTTAGATAGAATTAATGTCGGAATAGAATGAAATCGAGTGTTACTAAAATAGTAATTCTCATTCCAATGTCTGATTGTGCAGAAGATCAAGAAATTAAGATATGACTTGAATTTTGTATTTTAATCTTATTCTTGTAACCAAGAATGTAAAAGAAAAAAATAGTACTCTCTTACCTCTCTTTTTGAGAATTTTTTTCCTTAGCAATCTCTATAAAGTGTGGGTTGATTGAGAGAGAGAGAGAGAGAGAGAGAGAGAGAGAGAGAGAAGATTTGAAGATCTCTTGGGTCAAGTGATAGAGCAAAAGAGAAGAAGAAGAAGAAGAGAGCAAAAGACAGAGAGAAAAGAGAAGATAGTTCAATTTTTTCTTATAATTATGGGATTGATATGGCCATATTTTATGTTTACTTAAAAAATATGGGTGTATTTGTATCACCACTATAAAAGTATTGAATTGAGTAGCGATTCTTTAAATTTCTAATGAAAAAACTATTCTCACTCAAAGGAATAGGGATTCAAACTGGAATGATCATATTTTTAAATTGTTGGTGAACCAAATGAGAATAAGATTCTATTGGAATAATTATTTAATTCCAATGTTAAAACGTAATCGTATTTATAGGAAGCATGAATGGTGGGTTCTCATGGGTCTAAAAAGGTTTTTTACACTTTAAAAATTATTCTTCCTTGAATCTCAATTCGTGCACTTTTATGTAGAGATTAAAATGATTATATTGATTCTCATATTTAGTTCATCAAAAATTTAAAAAAATAGTCATTTCGATTTGAATCACCATTCACTCAAATAAAAGAATAATCATTTCATTACAAGCTTGAAGAATCACCATTCTATTCTATTCTTTTTTAGTGGTGAGATAAATATACTCGTGATAAGAAAAAAATTAAGTATATTTTATCTCCTTCCCCTCTTTTGCTTTCTCACACTTGACCTACTTTTCATAAAGATATTCAAGCTCTCTCTCCCCCCCCCCCCCCCCCCCTCTCTCTCTCTCTCTATATATATATATCTATCTATATATACTTACCATTTATAGAAATTTCAAGTTTTCTCTCTCGTTGTCCCTCTCTCACTCTCTATTTCAATCGATTCATTTTTTATAGAGATTGCTATGAAATTTTTTTATAGAGAGATAAAGATTGCCTCACTCTCTACAAAGATTGTTAAGAAAAGAATTTAGAATCAATCTTTAAAAATTGTTATTAATTTTTTTTTTGGAGAAAGAGGAATTGCCCCATTCTCTATAGAAATTGTTGAGGGAAGAAATTCTTGTAGAGAGAGAGAGAGAGAGTGTATCAAGAAATTGTTATACTGTTTATTAACTCTCTTAGCACTTGGGATTGAATTCCTAATCTTGTGGGCCCATTAAGCGGGTGCCTAATTTGCAAATTTAGATTGGGACAATGAAGCCCAACAGACTATGAGTCTTGAGACTAGACAGGTTTCATAAAAGTCTGGGAGAGATGTTTTTAAAGGTCCAATTTGGTCTAGTCCAGTCACGTCATTCTCACCAAATGACCTAACATCACCTGATTATTCATGTTTATTACGACTTTGCCTTTCACCTAACTTATTCCGAGCTTCTACAACATACTAGTACAATTAGATTTGAATACTCTAGTAAAACAAAACGATATTCTGGATTCGAACACTATTGATGGTTGTAATGTTTGTAAGAAGGGCTAAAAAAATAGATTTGAATATTCTGATTGTAATGTTTTTACAATTAGATTCGAATATTCTAGATTTGGAGTAAAAAGGGCTGAAAAATACCATTTCTCCACTCAAAAGAACTACAACCCTTGAGCAATATTCACAAAAAGAACCAATACAAAATTCATTTCCTCCGAGCTTGTTTAAGAATTATTATAATTGAACTAAAAAATGATGCACTCAGTCCTGAAAACATAAACTAATATTCAGAGAAAACATATGGGATCATAAAAACTATTATAAACATAAATGTTTTTGAAGTAAAATAAATTTTTAGATCATAACCATTAAGTCTTCAAAAAATTAGAGTATTTTAAGTAGTCAATTGAAAGATTGGCAATAAAAAAAATAAAGGGTAAAATTAGAAACCATGATTTTTAGTCTCATCCTCTCTTTTACAAACAAACACTTGTCATGGACTATTAATCCAATCCCGAGTCCTAAACAAACATGATTGTGGATTTCAGACGTGGTATGAATAATTCATTGGTATTACGAATTCTTTCATAATCTCATCATCTACGAATCTAATGGTTTTGAAGCCGTTTATTAAACATGGCCAAATTGTTTTTTCTCTTCACTCTTGATTACTGGAGTAAAATCTAAATATTATCCTAAATTCTTGATTATTATGCACAACTAAACATAAGAATAAGAAGAGTAAAATGCACTGACCTCCTCTGAGGTTTTTGACAATTGCACGGGCCTAGGTTTTAGAAAATGTACTTATCTCCTCTATTTTTAAAACTATTACACCATTTCCCCCATGTCATTAAATTCTGTTAGAATTTGGTTAGTTTTTGATGAGATCACCATATTACTTTTGTAAAATACCTAAAAAGCCTTTAGTCATGGCTATTAAAAAAAAAAAACTCTCTCTAATTCACACAACTTTCATTTTTCATTCTCACTTTACTAAAAGTATGTAATTCCTTTTATTTTAGTTATTTTTTTAACAAATGCATTAGTTGATTGTTTTTTATTTATCGATGTAATTTTTTTTTCTAATTATGGACATGTCATCTAGTACCAGAAGTATCCTTAAGGCTATGAGCAAAATATGTCATTGTGGAAAAAATGCTATTATTTTTATTTATCGATATAAATTATTTTTATTCATTTATGGTCATGTGATTAGCTAATACATGAAGCATTCTTAGGTCTAGGAATAAAATGTCGTCTTCTATTACACTATTTTCACCCTTGCCTAATTTTTTTTTCAAATTTTTTTTTCATCTCTATTTAAAAAAATTTGCATTTGTTGTTTTGGCCTTAATGTTTTGTGAATTATTAGTCCATCTTGATGAAAGAAATCTAAAAAGTATAAAATTATGTCCAACAGTTAAAAAAATGTCATTCAAGATGACGAATAAGCTCCAAAAGATTCTATTTTTTGGATTATTTTTGTCTTTTTTAAATTCTTTTCAAATTTTATCCGTTATTTATAACTTTTTTGAAACTTCTCGGCGAGATGAACAAATAATCCACAAAAAGTTGACGAAAGACAAAAAATTACAAAAAAATTTCACATAAGGACGAAGAAATAATTTGATAATCTAGTCAGGCCAAATGGAGTAAAATTTGTTTCACAATTCTTTGTTAATTTTTTGTGTTTTTTTAATTTCCGTGATGAGAGGATTGAGAAATCATAAAAATATGGATTGAAATTAAAAACATTCTGATAAGATAATGCTAAATACACTTAAAATAGTGAAAAACTATCTTTTAAAATACATGTAAAAAGCTTTTAGTTCTCTGGTCAACATTTACAATGTAAAACAGTAAAATACAATGGATTAATAATGTATATGTACTTCCCGTTGATAGAATACGCGTAAAAAATAAAATTAATCAAATAGATAAAGTCAAACATATTTATTCCAATTACTAAAATATAATATATAAATGAAATTATATAAAATTGACCAAAGTTAAGTTTAAAGTTGTAATAAGAAAAGAAATATTATGTTAAAATTAAGTTATATTAACATTTTTTAATAAACTCGTGAGAATTGTTCTTTGATATAATATTTTAAAATATATATGTGCTTTCTATCAAACAAAATACATATATATGACAAAAAATAATGATATTCACTAAGAATTTTTTTTAAAATTAAATAATAGTTAATAAAACTTAAAATGCATAGGGCTCAAATAAGAGAAAGGGATTGAAACGTAAAAAGAATAAATTAAATTAAGATTCATAATAATTATTTTATAACAAGATGGTAAATATAATTTTTGTAAAAAAAAATAGTTATCAAAATATAAGATGCATATTTATTTGCACAAACTTGATCAAAAAAATAAATAAGTCTAATATAATAAATACAATTATATAACACACATATATCATATGTAAATATGATTATACAATATATTATATGTACACAAATAAATAGACTACGTATACACAAAAAAGAGATAAAGAGACCAATGAGGGCATTTTGATCTTTTATTTTATCAAAACTAACAGTGTTTGCAGAAAATTAATGACAGAAAAATTGTGCA
This sequence comes from Arbutus unedo, assembly GCA_014822125.1. NCBI lineage: Eukaryota > Viridiplantae > Streptophyta > Magnoliopsida > Ericales > Ericaceae > Arbutus > Arbutus unedo. The sequence continues at coordinate 12,994 of JABCMJ010006685.1, forward strand.
ATAGTTTTAAAAGTAGAGGAGGTGAGTGCATTTTCAAAAGTCCCAAAGAAGGTCCCTACAATTATTAGAAATCTTAAGGAAGGTCAGTACATTTTATCCAAATAAAAATGATCATTCGAATTATATTTTATTCAATTTCATTCTGCTCTCTATTTTATTTCACTCTAACATTAATTCAACTAAACCAAGCAAAGCATAAGTGTAGCAATGAGTAACAGGTGAAATACGAATTCAATTTTTTTTTTTTTAATTCTGTCAATAGGGATTTGGTGATCTTTTTGAAAATCTTGAAGTTTTAACATGACTGAATCAAACAGTATTTCCACATCATTATTCAATTGTAATATACCTCGGATCTATCTAACATGCACATAAGCAAAGTTGTCCACATCAGCATATTCCGTTTCCTAGTTGACGGCAAGGGAGAATTTGACAAACTCATCACAATTTTAACAAGGACAAAATTGACGAGAAAAATATTACAAGGACAATTTTGAAATCTACATTTTATAAGGACCAAGAAGGTGAATAAGCCATTAATAACTGGCGCATCAACAAAGACAAGCCCACAAAACCCCAATGGATAGGCATGATAGTCAATGCTAGGATTTAGAGGTATACTCCTTTTTAGATCTCATCTTCAAAACTTTTAGTTGTTATTAATTTTTATGGGGTCAATTTATGCAGGAAAAAATCTTAACTTTAAATGGGCCTTCCGCAAGTGGACGGTAAGATTGATCCATCGAGAACTAGTTGGCAATAAATTGAGAGTAACTTCAAAACCAACCAGATACTTCGGCTATCAAAAATAAAAAAGACAAACCTGCATTTACATAAAGCCATCCAAATAAATATTGTAGATCACATTATTAAAGTATTTTATGCCTCAAATAAGAGAGCTTCTATATGTGTGAAAGTGATGCCGAGCGGGTCGCGTCCATATTTTTGGATGCTTGGATTGATCATGTGTAGCGCCCCAATTTCTTGGAACATTAATTAAAATATTTTAACGTCATGTAAACATGATTAAAACATAACTTAATAAATTGAAATATGAATTGAAAACATTCTTGACAAAAGTTTGACAAGATTACTAAAATACCCCTTCCGAGTTTACATTGTGAATTCAAAATAAAGAACAGAGCTACTATGGGTA
>JABCMJ010006693.1:0-29813 GCA_014822125.1 Arbutus unedo
TTTCGAATTTTCTTGGACACCCCTACTAGCGACCACAGGAAGGGCACCGAAGAACCTAAGGGTATTTCTGGCCTTCGATTCTTCCTCTGAGGCCACCACCATCATTGAATCTAAGCTCGCCGTCACCCACGAGCACCGAATTTGAAGTCAAACGGTGCCGAAGAAGGAGTGGGTGGAAGGATGGGGCAAGGGAGAAGATGAAATCAGAAAAGAATGAGGATGTAGGTGGAGGTGGAGGTGGAGGCAAAGGCGACATCCTCCACCCCTATAGAAAACTTTACAAAGAGAATGAGAGAGAAAAATTTTAGAGAGACTTTTGTAAATTATCTTAATGGTGTTACATAATTAACAACATGCTTTTATGTCAGGGTGTAAGACTGTCATGATCTCACAAAATAAAACATTAACAAACCACTAGGTAGAAGACGGGCATAAAGGTTAATTTAGCTCTGATTGACCCCTTTAATGTTTTAGTCCCATAAATTTCAAGCTATTGATGCATTAAGTAGTTTCTAAAGACTTTTAGTATTGGCGTCACTGATGCCGGATATTACCTCGACTAATTAGTTTACTATCACTCAAATCAAAACAGAAAATATACTAAGTTGTTGTAAGCTACGAGATAATTTTGGGAGGTGAATAAATCTCATAATCAATCAGGTAAAGTTTGAGCACCAATACTGACCCGAGGAGTGACTCATGTTTTATCATCTCAGATAAATACTTTCTCTGACAAATGCCTTTTTGGGATGATAAGTTGATCCTAAGCCGACCACCTTGTGCCAACCGTCTCCTAATATCAGGTCTCAAATGATACCATATTAAACCAAGGGACATCCTAGTCGGCACTGTTGATCAAAACAAACATACACTAATCAATCTTATGATGTGTAAATCAACCCACGAACGAAGACGTCAAATGCAGAAAGTGCACCCGAGTGCATTCATCAAGACATTCAACTAATCCCCATAAATATAGGCAATGATCCATCAACAAATGAATCGATCACTTGAAAAATTTATGTCAAATTAATTAGTGAGAAATTCTAAGCCATTTTCACATATCAACCCACTGTAAGTAGTACTCTACATACTTGCTTTCGTATTTCCTCAGCAGAACACTTGCTCTGTAAACTGATCATCTTATAGCTGCTAACTTAGCTATCAAAGAGCATTCCGACAACTCATCTGGCTGTCTCTGACTGGTTGTTTCTTTTGTAGAGACCTTCCGATCAAAGTATCCGAGGAAATACATTCAAATCAATCCTCTTTCAGCTCCAGAAGGACTCGTGGAAGCGTCCCTTAAATTAAAACCCACACCTCACTATTCAAATAAATCTCAAAACACAATTTCACAAAACGTATCCAAGACCACCACCAAGTGAATCAGTTGGCTGAACTCTTCAAACCAATTACTCAGTGTGTTACTCTTATTTGTGGTATTCGTCAACTGATGTATGTTTTTTCGAATGATGGTTTCTTTCAAATTGAGATTCTCGCACAATGATGTAAAGGATCAAGTGTAATTTGCGTCCCACTATTGCAGTCAGTAGATTATTAGGACACGAAAACAAAGATGGTTATGAAAATAGAGAAAAATTCAAATGGAATGCGAGAGATCAGTAAAAGGTCCTCTTAAAAGGAGGGATGAAAACTATAGTGCCAAAACGAAAAGGGGATGAAAACTGAAGGCAATAAGAAAATAAGACTAGTTAAAAACTCCTTGTAACTTGTTGTAAAAATCATAATTAGGAAAGAGAATTGAAAACTTCAACTTTCTAATAATGAATAAAAAGCCCCAACTTCTTTTTTAATTAGAAGATTGGATTTTCCAGTAGTCAAATCAGATGTCAAATTGGTCCTGGGCTTCTTTCTTTAGTTAAATTGTCCTTTGCTTTTACCTCTACCCTATGTTCCTAATTAGGTAATCACTAATTACTTATCTTATAAAAGCGAAAGACACGGCTCGACTCTTCTCTCGTTTTATATATGTACCTGATATAGAATGCTAAGACGACCAAAATTAGCTCAATCTGGTACAAGACATTTCATCCAGAACAGAATCAATGTAAGTACCGGTTACACACAAAACAGTACAAGTACCAGTTGTGCTACGAAACAGTACACACCACCCAGCAAAATCAATATTCAAAAACCTGGTATGAAGTGCCAGAGAAGACTTGAAGTTGAAAAGAGAATGGATTAACTTCATAATGTTGAACCCATGAAAATGTCAAACAATGAAAGAGCACCTATGTTTGAAGGAAAACAAGGCACAGCAACTACAATTTCAAAAACAATCTTCCAGGATAATTTGGTTCAATTATCGAGTTACCGATGTCCGATCGACTTGCTTTTTTGAGGTTCTACGCGTTGATGCATACATAGTGAACAGTTCAGATCATACTTTAGGTTCTGGACAAAGCTCATTTGGATGGCACAGACCTTGCTTGCAGTTAAATTGCAACAAACCTAGCCTAGATAAGGAACAAACTTAAACAAGACACGGAGATGGAAAGCACTAATAATAGAGCAAATCTAAATACTCCACAAAAATCGAAGAGAGAACCAAAAACACACAAAAGTTTGTATCCTCTCGAACTTTTCTACTTCAAACAAGGTCCAGTGCAGCATGCCACGAAGATTCACTTTAGATCTTTCCAACAAACAGTACAGAGGAGTTAGGCCACTACTTCAGTCTGCAACTACCAATGCGCTTGTAGCATGGAACTGTCGGCACAAATAGGAAAAGACAGGCAAATAATTAAAATCTCGAAACCCTCTGTTTATAAGGAGATATACCATCCTGGGGTTAAACTTATGCAGGAGAAAACGATGAATGAGGCAAGAACAAAAAGGACATAATCAAAGAAAGAACAATGTGGATCAACTAAGAAGAATAATTATCAAAGCCGAGACTACTAAAAGAAATTCAGCAGCTTTGCAGGGGTACATAGACCAAATTCCAGCGAAGTTTAGGCATTGTGCATTGCAGTAGAGCCTTGATCCCCAAAGCTTACCACAAGACCTGGACAAGACTTTTGAAAGCTACGGAACAACCAGAGAAGTATATTTAAATCCAAGTTGTAGTACCATAGTTCCAAACATCCAAACCCGATTAGTTGCTACTCATCAAGCCAATAGATCATCTTTTCTGTTCTGAGAAGTTTCCAGACAATAATAAGATCAGCATGGAAATGATAAATGTAGATCTACGTCTCCAACATTTGAATTTATATTGGTCACTTAACCTTGAACATCCTTCTGCCAGTTATGCATAAGGGTTTAGGATCAGAGGATGAAGCAAAATTGCAGAGCTTTAGACAGTTCTTTTTTACCTTTAACATTTTTTTACCCTTACCCCCTCTGGAGGTTCCCAGCACGAAACAAGTATGCCGCATACTTTTTGTACGCAATTACATCTTTAATTTAAAATGATGTTTGTTCCTTGTACAATCAGGTGAGGAACTCAGATTAGTATTTGACCATTAGCGTATCGGGGTACCCATAAAATACGGTTACGTCATATGGCAAACCATAAGAAGTAGGGCACAGGTACGGTTAGGGTGCGGCAACAATTAATGTATTTCTACAAATTTGAGGAATGTTTACATGCAAAATTGTTCTCAAAATAAAGAAAATAGTTTGCTGACTTCAGTTATTAAGAATCCTACATAAAAAAAAAGAAAGAAGCAATCTAAGGCCAAATTTAGAGTTCAAGGTCATTACACAAAACCTAATAGACCATAGTTTTACGAGCATGCAAGCATACAAAACAGTCTTATGAATTAGCTTCATCTCTATGGAAAATGAAATACTATTCTCGCTACGGTAGAACATGGTATATATTGGACTAATTCTTGGGCAAGGCAAGAACTATAGAGAAAAATCTTGGTATGTATTATGCAAGTAGAGTACCATGCAACGTACCCGGTATGTTACTCTTACGAGTATGACATGGTTTTAGAAGTACCTATGCTTCATACATTGTCACACATGCACAATTTAAAGTGGTCAAGACAAATTGTGACACCATGAACTTACAAATTAAATGATGGCTATAACTATGTGACAAATCTTTGCTTTAAGCCCAAAAGAAATTATTGCCTATTTTGCTTTATAATATCTTTTGGCTTTACAAGGCACGATTAGGCACAGGCACAACACAGCATGGATTGTGGCGTGACCATTGGCCTCGTTGGGTCCCGGGTATTCTAAAATGGAAGGGCACGACATGAAGTTGAGCACACAACTTAATGGGCTGGGCTGGCACGGCACAAGCTATTTGGCACTGCTAACCACAAGGGGGAAACCTTAGGGAGACTTATACGTCCAAGAAGTGCTTTTCAGCTTTGTACAAGGTTTTCAAACAACCAAAGAAGACGAAGTTGCTATCAGAGTGCATCACAGAAATGTTGGACATTGCAATGGGACTGGAAAACCAACAAACACAATCTGATCCTAATCAAGTATAATTGCTGGAGATTAAGGTCACAACTTGATTCAAATGCATGCAATGGGGAACTCCTAATCCCCAGCTGTATGTCAAGACACAGTTATTTGGACTTTGGACAATCTTCCATTGTGGTTCCATGCTACTAGGCAGTTACAACACGCTTATAGTGTACAATGATGTTTGATGGCTTCTCCCTATGGTGGCTTCCAGCTTCTGTTTTGGTTTTCTGAATATCCCATAATACAGTCTCATTGTGTCTACGGCTTTGGACAATAAGGTCACAACTTGATTCAAATGCATGCAATGGGGAACTCCTAATCCCCAGCTGTATGCCAAGACACAGTTTTACAGATAACGACAGTTGCCTTCTCTTTAGAACAAAAAGTGGTTAAGAAAAGTAGGTCTGTAAGCTAAATGCAAGCTTGACCTTTTAAGAAACAAAAGATCCAGTGAATCTGCACTGGTCTAAAGTATCTAAAGTATATACATGGATCCTTGATTTTCAGCAAAGCACACATGTTGACACAACACAACACAAGTGGGGGTGCGTGATACATGTAGGATAGACGGATACTGCTGTGTAAATCCAAAAAGGCTAAGTATTGCTTTGACTTAAAATACAAAGGAAAAAACCAAAATCTATTGACAAACTTAAAAACAATTGGAAGTTTGCAGGAGGATTTGGAGTCAACTCCATTCTTTGTTGTTGCACTTTGAGATGGAGAATGACAAGTGACAACAGAGGGAAATTGAAAGAGAAGTCCATCGTTCTTCCTTGTGCATTAAAATGAGACACAGAAAGATCTGAAATGTTGCTCATTTGAGGAAGTTGGCCATGTACATCAAGTAGCCCAGAGAGACGAGACAGCAACTATTGAGAAGCCATCATTCTTCTTTGTAGGTTACTACACACATACCGAGTAAGAGAGAGAGAGAGAAACAAATCTGTACATATCCAGTCCTGTTTTGATTTTATTTTGTGCAAGAGCTAGCAAGAACTCTATTTGAAAACATTGGCTGTTATGGGCAATGTAGGCTTTTGCCCTGTTAGAAGGCCTCTTTTTTCCCTACAAGTTGGGGGTTTTATATCTCGGTCCATTAAATTACATTGGCTATGGACTCTCGATTAACTATTTATTGGGCCATGTTCACTCATGCGTACAAAAAACAGCATTCAAAAACTATTTATTTGGCGAAGAATCGTATCCAAATTTTGATCCAAGCCTAATGCATAAATATGAATTGCCATCTAGATGTCATGCTACCACAGATCACATGGAAAAGGAATGATGGAGTTCATGTGTAGCACCAAGTACCAATTTTATCCATTTGCACGATGGTGTGATAATTTCAATGTGCTCCATGCAATTGAAAACTAAAGGCACCATTTTGCTTCCTTGATAACGACTCAAACAACTAGACAATTGCTAGCAGGAATAACCACCCAATTATACCTGAGATTTTTCCTCTTTGTCATCTCCAAAACAAATCAAACTGTCAGGTGTACAGTGGACGGCATTGTAAGAGGGAAGCCTGCAGCTGAGAAATTTTCTTATAAACTGTAACCCTGCTGGTTTTTCCGGTGAACTTGCCAGAGCTCTGGTAACCACTTATTGCACCTCCTCTTCTTGTTTTCTTTAGTTTACATCCGTAGTTTAGGCTTTGTTGCTTTGTTTTTCCTTTTGGTCATTTATTAGTGTGTTAATCGAGTCAAGTCACTCTGTCCACCCATTTGTGTAAGGGTAAGGCTGTAGAGGGCATGACCTCTAAGCGCCATTGCAGCAATGATTCTGATTCTGATCCTGATGACCATGCTCCTGGAACTTCCATCTGGGGCAATGATGGTTACATTACCCCGATCACTGTTGTCGTTGATACCGGTGTTTCGGTACAATCCAGTAACCTCGAGCAAGGTGCCTTCAATATCTATTTGGCTCGTTCCGTCCCCTTTATCCTGTCCCGAGGGCCCTTTGGGCCTTGCAGACTCTAATTGATGTCAAATTCCTATAGCATTAGGGCCTTGCGAACTCTAGTGCCGCATTTTTTGCCAGAGGGGCTTTTGGGCCTTGCAGACTCTAATTGATGGAAACTTATTAAACTTTGAACCCCACCAAATTGCTACTGCATTATGGTGTGACTGCGAAGAGTGCCATCCCTGCCTTCCCTGACGAAATTCAAGAGGCCCACCCGGTTAATCTAGTTCAGGCTATACATGTGGACAATCATGGGGGAACCAACATTTTCGGTGAGTCCATTTACCCTAGAACTAGTGGTTTGTTGACCTTGTGCTGAAAAATGTGTGCCCTTGCGGCTACAACTATGAGAGGCTCAAGAATTGTTTGAAATGACTACATGCGTTTTATGTGGTAGCGCCTATGAATGTACCACAAGTTATATTTCTTGAGAAGCAACCAATTTAATGCGAATGGAGGCATAAAACTTAGAGAGGAGATGGGAAAAGAGACATCAAGATTATCAAAAACAGTGAGAGGAACATGAAACGTATGAGCCAAACTGAGGAGAAAGCGAAGATTGACTCGTAACAAAAGCACAAGGAAACTCATCTTGAACAAATTTGACATGTCTATAAACATGAACTTGTGATGTAACAGGACCAAAACACCTATATCCTTTAGTTGTATCACAATATCCCAAGAAAACATGAGTAGATGGTTTTAACCAAGGATAACAACAGCAACCAAAGCATTTTAAATCTAGATAGTTTGGTGAAGTATGAAATAAAACAGTGCAAGGAAACTGAAAATTTAATGTTGTATGAGGCAGCCTATTAGCCAAGTAAAATGAAGTAAGAAGAGCTTCCAGCCAAAAAGATGGAAGACCAACCTGTGGAAGAAGAGTAATGGTTGTTTCAATTAAATGCCTATGTTTCTCCTCTACTTTCCCATTTTGTTCTGAAGTATGAGAACATGTGGTCTGATGAATAATGGACAGAAATAAATGTGAAAGATAATTTGTCAATGAATTCACCCCCATTGTCAGTTCTCACAGTTTGAATATTTGTATGAAATTGATTGGAAACAAATGCTTCAAAGTTTAAACTGAGAAGTAATGAGCTTCACATCAAACTTATCATGGAGAGGGAAAAGCCAAGAATATGTGGGAAAGTCATCAATTACACGAAGATTTGTCTGAACCCTTTTACAAGAAGGTATAGAAAAAAGACCCCAAACATCCATGTGAACTAGTTGAAAAGGTGTTCTTGTATGGGTTACACATGAAGAAAAAGGCAATTTGTGACTTTTAGCCACATTACGACTAATCCAATTCACATGAAAGGGCTTTATTACAGGTAAATGAAACTGATTTATTAAAGCTTGAAAGAGAGAAGAACTAGGATGCCCAAGTCTTTTATGCCACAACATAGCAGTAAAAGACGCAGTAAAAAAGTTGTAGAGGAAACACCTGGAAAACTCCAGCTAGATAATTTCAAAATGGGATAGAATCCCTTGCTGCAAGGGCCCCGGTACAGAATTTGTATGGTGACCTTGTCTTGAATGACAAGACTAGAAGAGTCAAAATAAGAAAGCAATGATTGTCCTTAGCAAACTGAGGAACAGAAATGCGATTGTGAGTAATATGAGGTGTATGCAAGATATGAGATAACTGAAATTTGGCATGTGTTGCCAGTAAACCCTTACTAATATGAGTAACGAGAAGGGTAGATACATGACCAACCAATGAAATTTGGAAGGTTGTGGATGCACAATATTGGACAAACCATTAGTGATGTGATTTGTGGCCCCACTGTCAAAGTACCATTGTTGATGACAGTATGAGTAGATGAAGCATGTGGAGAGTAATAGAGACCTTCAGGAAAACCAACCACATGAGCTTGAGCAAAAGGAGTAGAAGATGGAACTGAAGAAGTTCCAGAAAAAACAGAACCAGAAGCTGTAGGAACAGAACCAATCCCAGGTGGATAAGTATATGTGCAAGGGAAAATACAAAACCAGAAGTTGTAGGAAAATAACCAATCCCTGGTGTATATCTTGTTAGAGGTCCAAACCCTAGTGGATACATTGGTGAATGTAGTGGTGAACACTTAAAATATCCTTGATAAAGATTTGGAGAAGGGCAAGAAGAGCCATTTCTCCCACGGGGTCGGCCTGGTGGTCAAGACTTGGAATTTAGAGGTATGCTCCCCCCTAGGTCTTAAATTCGAAACTTCTCAGGTGCTATCAACTCTTATGGGGCCAATCCATCAGATGAAGAATCCTTGTGCGCTTGAAAATCTTCAACACGGAGCATTGCTATTAGCTCTTCAAATTTAATAGTATCACCTCTGGTTCGAACAGCAGTCTTAAAACTTCTAACTTCACAAGACAAACCATTTAAAGAATGAAACACCATATCATCATCATTCACAGGATTACTGGCTGCTGCAAGTTTCTAACAATAGTCTCTAATTGTATCAATATAAGTTTCCATGCTTGTGGACTTCTCAATCTAATATAATATCAAAAGGGGCTACTAATCTTGGTGTCAACTTGAAAATGAAGCCCTGTCATTAAAATAATTTCCATTATTACCATGCAAAAAAAGATTCTACTGGTTGGTTATTGTGACAAAAACTAACCGTCGGAGTTAAAATGTAAAGCCATGCTTACTCTAACTGCCATATTCCACATTTCCCTCAAAACTAGGGGACGAAAATGAGTTAATAACTCTCATTTCAATTGCACGCATGCACACATGGAGTGTGTGCCCCACATCTAGTGTTGAATAACTTCCCATTAAGATCATGAACACGAGATCCTGACAAAGAATTATATCTACTTCCAAGAAAATTCCAAACTTGATAAGCATGATCTTATCCAATATATGAGGCAATGTGATCTGAGAAAGTGTTCCAGTTAAACAAGAAAGCAGTTGACTACCAATCAATTTCCAGAGTACAAGCCCAGCATTGGAAACAAGATTTCCTTCAGAATTACAAATCTGAGATTCGAGTTATATATCAACAGAGAGAAGAATACCACAGAAATGAAGACCTTCAATCTTCGAGAAGTTTATCAACAAAGAGATGAAGATCTTCAATCTTCGAACAGTTTATCGACAGAGAAATGAAGATCAGATTAAAGAAGAGAAGAGGTTCTTAAGTGCGGTTGCAAAAGTTGAATGCCACCGACTCAAATGATTGTTCACTTCGTAACTGATACAGATTCGGGATCCTCCATAACTTCCATCTACAAAGCTCTGATACCATGTAGAAAAACGAAGAAAAGAACCATGAAGAAGAAGAGAAAACTTCATTGACTGGGATTGTGTAATTCTCTGCTTACAGATATCTCAAACTCTGGCACTTTATATACTGAGCCCTGAATCTAGCAAACTAACTGAATTCATAACCGAATAGCCGAGTTGTCCTCCTCTTACCGGAGGAAGAAAATAACAGATTCTCTTCTTGATGACACTCTGACTAGCTTCTCAAAGCTAACAAACCAAGCTTGATTATTCAAACTAACATCCATTATCAATCCTGGTTAACAGACTAGAAGTTGCGTTTACGTACCAACAAATTCTCAGAAGCAGGTAAATTTATATTCCATGAACTACATTTTGAATTTATGAAATCGATCTAAGCAATTCATCATAATAATAAAACAGAATCATGCGAAAAGGTATGCACGTTGAAACTGAATGTAAAGGAATCAAGGCAAAACCAAGACAGACATGTCGTACTAATATTTAACAAAATGAAGACAAAGGAGGACTTGTTACCAAAACGAATCAGGTCCACGTAGTGTTTTTCACCTAGCGGCCAAAGTAAGGGGGAAAGGTAGTTCCCCCAGATCCAAAACCAGATTGTGGCCGTGACGTTGAGGCAGCTGCTATCGCTCCAGCAGAAGACTGTCCCAATTGAGCGCTCTGGTAAGCACCCAGACCCTGTAAAGCTGCGTGGGAAGGGGAACCATAACTACTCTCCAAAGGTGCCACTTGGGGACCATAACTTCCCCTCAAAGCGGCTTGGGAACTATAACTACCAATCATGCTTGGGCTTATGTTATTGATACCATAACTCGCACCAAAACCCAATGGCAATGACGGGGTTGGCCCGGTTGATGGATGAAACCCAGTAGCAGCTGGAGGAGGCATAGCCGTATGGCCCAATGCCGAGGCCAGCACTGGATTAGCCAACCCAATCCCCGGATTTTGACCTACCATAATGGGTGCCGGATTCACACCCATAACAAAACTTGAGGTATCAATATCATTCTGACGTATTGAAGCAGCACCTGTCTGATTTCTGTTACCCCGGTGGCCCTCAACTGCCCGGCGGCACTGCAATTGGGTACCTTCAAACAACTTGACAGGCTCTTCCAGGGCCTTTTTACAACCCTCTGCCGTCTTGTAAACAAACAGTGCATACCCTTTAAGCTTCCCAGTCGTAGGGTCATGCCCCAACGGACCTTCCTCAATCTCCCCAAACTTGGCAAAGAAAGATCGAAGCTTATCGGACATAATGTGAGGGCCCACATTTGCCACGTAGATTTTCCGGGAATTGGAGTCGGGGACAGGTAATTGGTTGGGGACGGGACCTGCGGAGGCGAGCTGGCAAGAGGTCATTCTGGTGCCGACCTTCTTCTGGGAATGCTTGAGGGACTTTTGGGCTCCATGGCGGGTCTTGAAGAGGACGAATCCGTAGCCCTTGGATCGGCCAGTGAGCTTGTCTGCCACTACTTTGCATTCTTCGATTTCGCCGTACTTTTTGAAGACAGAGAGCACTTGTTCCGATGTGGCGTCCCACCCTAGTCCATGGATAAATATCTTTCGGTGAACGGGGTCCGACTCCGCCGATTGAGTGATTCTCTCTAGGATGGAAGGATTTTTTAGTGCGGCTTCTTTCAGGAAATCAATTATTTGATCTTTGCCAAAGGGCTCAAGAATCTTTTTAAGAGTCTCTCTCTTAGATTCCTCCTCCTCCTCCTCTTCCTCTTCCTCTTCCTCTTCCTCCTCCTCCTCCTCCTCCTCTTCCTCTTCCTCTTCTTCTTCTGACTCTGAATCTGATTCTTCTTCTGATTCTTCCTCTACGTCTTCATCTTCGTCATCTTGTTCGTCGGATGATGAATCTTGATCTGCAATCGCTTTTGGCTTCTCCCGTTCTTCTTCAACCTCTGCTGCGGCTTTTCTCTTCTTCGTCATTGAAGAAAAAGAAAAATCGATCCCTCTCCGGAATCGGTAAATCTCGACTGCTAGGGCAAGTACTAGGGTTTTAGTTATCGAGCAATACTTGCACATTATGCCTACTTAGAATCTATTAAATTAAACAAATATTAAAATTTAGGGTACTTCAGCGAAATATTCAAACTGAAGGACTTGTGGCATAATTACTCTATAAACTCTCAACATATTATGCGTGCTCCTTTTAGCACTGTATTTCCCAATATACCATTCGATAAAAAAAAACACCCTAATTTGTTTCGTTTGCGAGGAAAATCAGGAGAGAAAAAAAAAGAGCAACAACGAATAACTAGGAGAGAGAAAAAAATGAAGAACTGAGACAGAGAACATACGAAAAATTGACGCGAACTAACGAATACATCGAACCATATTGTGCTTTTGTTGCGGTATGTATTTTAACATTGCCTTGTTCGATTCTATGGTTCTTTCGTATATAATGCTAATTTATCTCTTTTTATGTGAGTTGTTATTAATTTTTACGAAAAATCAGTGATAATCTTATCTGTTTTCATTTATTTTGCGTATCTGTACATTATATTTTGGAGTTTTTGATTCATGTGGATCATTTTGAGTTTTGTTCCTACAATTTTGATGTGTTCATGGTAGACTTAATGTGTCCGTTTCGTTGTTTTCCATTAATTCTCTTCTTTACATATTTTGTCTTCACTAAACTTAGTTAACCACGACCATTGAATTGTTCTTGTCATCTGTTTCTACACACTTGTCCACACACACAATCATAAGCTTTCATAACTTTAGAATGAAAATAGATAAGGTTATCTGTATCAATTTGTCTTGTAGTATGAAAACAGATAACCTTATCTGTTTCCATTTGTTTTGCGTATCTATACATTATATTTTAGAATTTTTGGTTCAGGTGGATCTGTTTCGAGCTTCATTCCTTCAATTTTAATGTGATCATGTGTTCATGGTAGCCTTAAGCAAATCCTGACTCATTTTAATCATTTCGTTGATTAAAACAGGTTAAGTCTGAATGCTACTTCCCAATTCTTTCATATCCATTTAGTCCCTATCAACTTTAGAACGAAAACAAATAAAGTTATCTGTTTAATTTTTCATATGTATCTATTCATATAGTAACAACAAATAGGCTTATCTGTATCAATTTATCTTGTAGTATAAAAACAAATAATCTTATATGTTTTCATTTGTTTTGCATATTTGTACATTATATTTTAGAATTTTTGGTTCATGTGGATCTGTTTTGAGCTTCTTTCTTGCAATTTTGATGTGGTCATGTGTTCATGGTAGCCTTATGCAAATCCTAACTCATTTTAATTATTTTGTCGATTTAAATAGGTTAAGTTTGAATGCTACTTCCCAATTTTTTCATATCCATTTGGTCCCTATCAACTTTAAAATGAAAACAGATAAAGTTATCTGTTCAATTTTTCATATGTATCTGTTCATATAGTAACAACAAATAAGGCTCTGTATCTATTTGTCTTGTAATAATTAATAAAATAATATTAAACAGATAACATTATCTGTTTTAAAGTTGTCCACTATACTTTCTGCAGCAATTAAAGAATCAAGACGCAAAGCCAAACATTCTGAGGAAGTATTGGATGTTCAACCATTCGTTGTACTATCGAGACTATTGGAAATTACTAATACTCCACATAGGAAGAGTGATAAACAAAAAATGAAAAAAAAAAAAGAAAACAAGATAAGAAGCAAAAGAAGGAAGCCAAGAATAAAGAACCTAAAATGGTTCAATGAGGATCAAATAGACGTGCATCACAATCGCCCATAAAGAAAACAATGTCAAAGAAGAAATAGAAAACCAGTAATCCTCAATCAGAAGAAGATGATGTGCAAATAAAACATGAGTACAATGTGTTGCAATACCGTTCTTCCCTTGCAGCATTGATCCAGCTACCTAAAGATGTTTCCTTCACTCGTGCTCAAATGGCTGAAATCAACAAATCACCATTTGTCAATCTTATACAATCAGTTATATCAAACAAGGTGACTGATCATGATGTTAGGAAGTGCGAAGGGGATGCACTTAAGATCATTACTACATACCAGAGGTGGAAAGACAATTTCAGAATTGGACAAAAAACTGTAAGCCTCACTGATCGAGACATAACTTTGATATTTGGTATCAAATCTGGATCCAAAAAAATTCAACTATCAAAGCACACCATTATACCGACAACAGACTTTGCCAAAAGGGTTTTCGATACGAAAGATAGGATGAAAATTGTACAACTAAGAGAGTACTTCCTGAACGTAGTAAAAGTAAAGTAAAAAAAAATAGCGAAAGATGTGTCAAGATTGTTAACACTCTTCCTCATTGCAATATTTTTTTGTACAACCACGGCACCAACAATCAGTTGGTCATATATTAAGTACGTTGAAGAACTTGAAGAGTCAACATCTTATGCGTGGTCAACATATGTCAAAGACATTCTGATACAAAATTTGGATGAAGATTTTAACACTCCGAATACAGTAAACAGATATGCCATTGCTCTTCTGGTAATAATCTTTCTTGCTTAGTCTCTAATGATTTTCACTTCTAAACAGAATTATAAATAAACATGACTAACTAGTTGTTTATTTGTTTCTTGTTCTTTAATAAAGTATTGGTTGTGCGAACATGTCAACTTGTAGCTAGCACAATCAGACTATGAGTTTCCAAAATGAAAATTGCCTGACATAACTGCGTTCCTCAACCAATCACCATTGAAAACTATTGATCCACTCAAGGTATCTATTAGGGGTATTATTCTGTATTTGTCATAATAGATCAACATACTCATTGTTTCTTTTTTCTCATGAAAATGAATAAATCTGAATTAGATCTAACCACAGAGGAAAAAAGGAACTTGGCAATAATTGATTTTAACAGTCAAGAAGAAATGAAATTGGAAAGTCAAAAGAAAAAACAGACTGTGGCCAAGACAATGCTGGAGAAAAAGAGGCGCTTGAAATGTTGATAGCTTAACTCAAAAAAGAAAACGAACTTCTAAGAATTAAAAATGGTAAAGAAAAAAGTCTTAACACTAAAATTCAAGAGGATAACAACATCTTAATAACTGAAAATGAAAAATTGAAAAAAGAGATAGATAAAAAAGATGACACAATTGTCATGTTGGAGAAGACAATTAAACTTCTTGAAGAAAAGATTGATCGCAATGAAAATGGAACCGCTGCTAGTCAATATGACAACCAAGATTAATTTGTTGGTCTTGAAACTGAAATTGAGTCCATTTTACTTGAAAATGACATCTTTGGGGAAGAGAAGAAAGAAGAATTGATTGAGAGAGAAGTTGAGCTTAGTTCAATCTTATTTAAAAAGAAAATTGTTACTGAACAACTTGAAGAATCAAAACGACATAACTATGTACTCAATGAAAACATCCAGGATTTGTCAGCACATGTACTCACACAACAATATAAGGTAACCTTATGTTCTATACAACAACAGATAAGCTTATCTGTTTTAAATTGTATTTAGTAATATCAAAACAGATAAGTTTATCTACTTTCATTTATTTTATGTATCTGTATATTATATAACAATAGATAAAATTATCTGTTTTATAATTCTGTTCTAATATTTCTTATGTATTTTGCTTTAGGGTACATATAATAACAGATAAACTTATTTGTTTTAAATTGTATTCTGTAATATCAAAACAGATAAACGTATATATTTTCATTTATTTTATGTATCTGTATATTATATAACAACAGATAACGTTATCGGTTTTATAGTTCTGTTTTAATCCTTCTTATGTATTTTACTTTAAACGACAACATTTATAATTATTTATTATAATTCTTTTTTTGTATTTATGTATAACAGAAGAGAGGAACATCCAGAAGGCTTCAGAAAAAATATAAGGATACAAATATTAAAGACTTTCCTCCAGGAATAGTTTCTGAAGATCAAATAAATGGAACAATCAGCGAGATAATACACCAATCATTGCAAGATAGTACTGCATCCATTGTTCCGGTCAAGCATAAATCCAAACAAATTAAGTGTTCATCTTTGGTCAAGGGTGTCAAGACCAAAAGATAATAGAGTACAAAGGAAAGAAACTGACTTTTACTATAGTGATCTGATAGTGAAAAGAAAGAAAAAATACAATGCAAACAAAAAGGGCGATGAGATTGAAAAATCACATGAAGTTGTGATTGATACCCAAATATCAGGGAAGAGAATATTGTTTCCAAATAAGCTGAAGTTGTCATCAATGTTATCAGATCAAGACGTGCACTTATTAAATCAAAAAAATAAATGTGAAAACGGAGATGACAAGTAAGTAAAAAAATCAGTACTAGTTGTAAATCCATAAATCCTAACCTAATTATTTTCTTTATTTTATTATCACAATACTACCATTTGGATCAGGTCCAACAACAATGACAGTGTATCTTTAAAAGACATGATTTAACTATTGAACGATGAAGACGTTAGAAATGCCGTAAGACATCTCACTTTTACATGTTGTCAAATAGTATATTTATCCAATAAAATTTTTAACTTGAAACTAAATTTTTCAGCTCATTGATGAATATCAATTTTTACTTCGACAAAGCCAAAAAGATACATTAGAAGGCAAATCATTCTTCTTCACATGTACATGTTGAGTAAAACAATAACATTTTCTCTCTCTTGTATTGTCTGCACATCTACTGATTTAACATTTGTTATTTCGCATAATATCACGTTATCTTTTTATCATATATATAAACAGATAAGATTATCTGTTTTTATTTGGCCCCTATATCTGTCTCTGCATGTCACGAGAATAAATAATCTTATCTGTTTTATGTATCTTTACATTAAATAACAACAGATAAGATTATCTTTTTGTGTTCTATAATTTGACATAATTTATCTGTTCTGAGTTTACCATGTTTGTAACACTTTTTTGACATAGACATTAATCAATTGGAAGGAAAATAATATTCGAGCCCATCTAATTGACAGAAAGTTGAGATTATTCGACCAAAGGTACCACCAATCAAACAGTCACTACCGATACATGGTATTCTCTATTAATTCAACGAGAAACAGAGCTGGGCACGAGAATCCATACCATTGGACTCTCTTTGTGTATGATATTCTCGAGGGAAGATGGGTGCACTACAACTCTAAAAAATCAAGGAAGAACATAGAAGATCCATATTTACAAGATGCATTGCTAGTGGTACAAAATCTTTTGTTTAATTTGATTTATCTCTTCATATGTCACATTTCAAATATGAAAGAATAACTTTGGTGCTTTGAAAACGCAGAAAACATATGTGGAACATTATATGAAAGTGTTATATGATGACATGATGGAAGGCCCTAGCTTCAGCCTTTCATTACTTTCAAATACGATTTTTCAATACCAAAATTTCAATGCTCCAATCTCCTCATTTGAACAATCACCACAACAATCAAATACATCGTAAGCGTATTCCATTAAATAAATCTATCCCTTGGTTTATAATTCATGTATCTCAACACATGTTTTATACACTATTTGTAGTGTTAATTATGGAATAATCGTGTGCTACATTATGTAATAAATTGCAAATCATAATCAAATCTCACCAAAGATGACAAGAGACGATATCAGAATGTATAAAGTGCAACTCTTCTACAGCTTCATGTATGATAACCCAAGATTTTAAAGTTTTGACTACTGAAAAAGCACACAAGCAGCATAACAAATACAACAAGCAAAACACAATGAAGATGACAACTAAGGGGATGTCACAATACTTTGAATGAACTAACTTTTTGGGGATTTGTGATCTATTGGTTGCTTATTGTTTCCATATAATTCAAAATAGAAATGTGTAGATATTATTGATAGTGTTAATTAGTCTTAAACGTTCTTAGTATAATATTTTAGCAGATAAATACATTTTTGATCAATAAAGTTAGAATCTCTGCTTATTTTTTCAGTCTAATAGTCTAAATGAACTTCCTATTTCTGCAATCATATCTTCTGTTGTTATTTAATGTAAAGATACATAGAACAAATGAAAACAGATAAAATTATCTGTTTTCATGTTATGCAGAGATAAAGAGAACAAATGAAAACAGATAAACTTATACGTGTTATCTAATGCAAAGATATAGGGGCCAAATGAAAACAGATAATCTTATTTGTTTATATATATGATAAAGAGATAACGTCATATTATGCAAAATGACAAATGTTGAGTTAATACATGTGCAGACAATACAAGAGAGAGAAAATGTTATTATTTTACCCAGTATGTGCATGTGAAGAAGAATGATTTGCCTTCTGATGTATCTTCGTGGCTTTGTCGAAGTAAAAATTGATATCCATCAATAAGCTGAAAAATTTAGTTTCCAGTTAAAAATTTTATTGGATAAATATACTATTTGGCAACATGTAAAAGTGAGACGTCTTACAACATTTCCAACGTCTCAATCGTTTAATAGTTGAATCATGTCTTTCAAAAATACACTGCCATTGTTGTTGGACCTGGTCCAAATAGAAGTACTGTGATAATAAAATAAAGAAAATAATTAAGTTAGAATTTATGAATTTACAACTAGTATTGATTTTTTTTCTTATTTGTCATCTCCGTTTTCATATTCATATATTTGATTTAATAAGTGTATGCCTTGATTTGATAACATTGATGACAACTTCAGCTTATTTGAAAACAATATTCTCTTCTCTGATATTTGGCTCTCAATCACAACTTCATGTGATTTTTCAATCTCACCCCACTTTTTGTTTGCATTGTATTTTTTCTTTCTTTTTACCCTCAGGTCACTATAGTGAAAGTCAGCTTCTTTCCTTTGTACTCCATCATCTTTGGTCTTGACACTCTTGATCAAAGATGAACACTTAATTTGCTTGAATTTCTTCTTGACCGGAACAACGGATGCAGTACTATCTTGCAAGGATTGGTGTATTATCTCGCTAATTGTTTTATTTATTTGATCTTCAGAAACCATTCCTAGAGGAAAGTCTTCAATATTTGTATCCTTATGTTTTTTCTGAAGCCTTGTGGATGTTCTTCTTCTCTATTATACATAAATACATGGAAAAAATTATAATAGATAATTGTAAATGTTGTCGTTTTAAAGCAAAATACATAAGAAGGATTAGAATAGAACAGATAATGCTATTATTATATGTACCCTAAAGCAAAATACATAAGAAGGATTAGAACAGAACTATAAAACAGATAATTTTATCTATTGTTATATAATATACAAATACATAAAACAAATAAAAACAGATAAACTTATCTGTTTTGATATTACAAAATACAATTTAAAATAGATAAACTTATCTATTGTTACATAGAACAGAAGATTAACTTGTATTGTTGTGTGAGTACATGTGCTGATAAATTCTGGATGTTTTCATTGAGTATAGAGTTATGTCGTTCTGATTCTTCAAGTTGTTCAGTAACAATTTCCTTTTTAGCTAAGACTGAACCAACCTCAACTTCTCTCTCAATCAGTTCTTCTTTCTTCTTTTCTCCAAAGATGTAATTTTCAAGTAAAATGGACCCAATTTCAGTTTCAAGACCAACAACTTGATCTTGGTTGTCATATTGACTAGTAGCGGTCCCATTCTCATTGCGATCAACCTTTTCTTCAAGAAGTTCAATTGTCTTCTCCAACATGACAATTGTGTCATCTTTTTGATCCATCTCTTTTTTCAATTTTTCATTTTCAGCTATTAGAATGTTGTTATCCTCTTGGATTTTAGTGTTTAGACTTTTTTCTTTACCATTTTCAATTCTTAGAAGTTCGTTTTCTTTTTGGAATTGAGCTATTAGCATTTAAAGCGCCTCTTTTTCTCCAGCATTGTCTTGGCCACAGTCTGTTTTCTTTTGACTTTCCAATTCAATTTATTCTTGACTGCCAATATCAATTATTGTCAAGTTCTTTTTTTCCTCCGTGGTTAGCTCTATTTCAGATTCATTCATCTTCATGAGAAAAAAGAAGCAATGAGTATGTTGATCTATTATGACAAACACAGAATAATACCCCTAATAGATACATTTAGTGGATCAATACTTTTCAATGGTGATTGGTTGAGAGACGCAGTTATGTCAGACAATCTCCATTTTAGAAACTTTGGAAACTCATAGTCAGATTGTGCTGGCAACAAGTTGACATGTTCGCACAACCAATACTGTATTAAAGAACAAGAAACAAATAGACAACTAGTTAGTCATATTTATTTATAATTCTATTTAGAAGTAAAAATCATTAGAGACTAAGTAAGAAAGATTATTACCAGAAGAGCAATGACACATCCGTTTACTGTATTCGGAGTGTTAAACTTTTCATCTAAATTTTATATCAGAAAGTCTTTGACGTATGTTGACCACGCATAAGATGTTGACTCTTCAAGATCTTCAACATACTTGATATATGACCAACTAATTATTGGTGCCATGGTTGCACAAAAAAGTGTTACAATGAGGAAGAGTGTTAATAATCTTGACACATCTTTCGTTGCTTTTTTTTATTTTACTTTCACTGTCTTCAGGAAGTACTCTCTCAGTTGTGCAATTTTCATCCTATCTTTCATATCGAAAACCTTTCTGACAAAGTCTGTTGTCATTATAATGGTGTGTTTTGATAGTTGAATTTTTTTGGATCCAAAATTGATACCAAATATCAAAGTTATGTCTCAATCGGTGAGGCTTACAGTTTTTTGTCCAATTCTGAAATTGTCTTTCCACCTCTAGTATAAGTAATGATCTTAACTGCATCCCCCTCGCACTTTCTAACATCATGATCAGTCACCTTGCTTGATATCACTGATTGTATAAGATTGGCAAATGGTGATTTGTTGATTTCAGTCATTTGAGCACGAGTGAAGGAAACATCTTTAGGAAGCTGGATCAATGCTGCAAGGGAAGAACGATATTGTAACACATTGTACTCTTGTTTTATTTGCACATCATGTTCTTCTTTTGATTGAGAATTACTGATTTTCTGTTTCTTCTTTGACATTGTTTTCTGTATGGGCAATTGCGATGCACGTCTCTTTGATCCTCGTTGAATCGTTTCAGGTTCCTTATCTTTAGCTTCTTTCTTTTGTTTTTTATCTTGTTTTTTTTTTTTTTTTCATTTTCTATTTATCTCTCTTCCTATGTGGAGTGTTAGTAATTTCCAATGGTCTCGGTAGTACAACTAATGGTTGAACATCCAATGCTTCCTCGGAATGTTTAGCTTTGTGTCTTGATTCTTTCATTGCTGCAGAAAGTATAAAGGACAACTTTAAAACAGATAATGTTATATGTTTAATATTATTTTATTAATTATTACAAGACAAATTGATATAGAACCTTATCTGTTGTTACTATATGAACAGATACACATGAAAAATTAAACAAATAACTTTATTTGTTTGCATTCTAAAGTTGATAGGGATCAAATGGATGTGAAAGAATTGGGAATTAGCATTCAGACTTAACCTGTTTTAATCGACGAAATGATTAAAATGAGTCAGGATTTGCTTAAGTATACCATGAACACATAACCACATCAAAATTGAAGGAACGTAACTCGAAACTGATCCACATGAACCAAAATTTTTAAAATATAATGTATAGATACGCAAAATAAATGAAAACAGATAAGGTTATTTGTTTTCATATTGCAAGACAAATTGATACTGATAACCTTGTCTGTTGTTATTATATGAACAGATACATATGAAAAATTAAACAGATAACTTTATCTATTTTCATTGTAAAGTTGATAGGGACCAAATAGATATGAGAGAATTGGGAAGTAGCATTCAGACTTAACCTATTTTAATCAACGAAATGATTGAAATGAGTCAGGATTTGCTTAAGACTACCATGAACACATAACCACATCAAAATTATAGGAACGAAGCTCAAAACTGATCCACATGAATCAAAAATTCTAAAATATAATGTACAGATACGCAAAACAAATAAAAACAGATAAGGTTATCTGTTTTCATATTACAAGACAAATTGATACAGATAACTTTATCTGTTTTCATTCTAAAGTTATGAGAGCTTATGATTGTGTGTATGGACAAGTGTGTAGAAGTAGATGACAAGAACAATCCAATAACCTTGGTTGACTAAGTTTAGTGAATACATAATATGCAAAGAAAAGAATTAATGGTAAATAACGAAACAAACACATTAAGTCTACTGTGAACACATGACCAAATCAAAATTGCAGGAACGAAACTCGAAAATGATCCACATGAACCAAAAGCTCTAAAATATAATGTACAAATACACAAAACAAATGAAAACAGATAAGATTATCACTGATTATCACTGATTTTTCGTAAAAATTAATAACAGCTCATCTAAAAGAGATAAATTAGCATTATCTAAGAAAGAACCATAGAATCGAACAAGGCAATTTTGTTAAAATACATACCCCAACAGAAGCACAATGTGGTTCGATGTACTCATCAGTTCACGTCAATTCTTCGTATGTTCTCTCTCTCAGTTCTTCATTTTTTCTCTCTCGCAGTTCTTCTCTTTCCCAGTTCTTCATTGTTGCTCTGTTTTTTTTCTCTCCCCTAATTTTCCTCGCAAACGAAACAAATTAGGGTGTTTTTTATCGAAGGGTATATTTGGAAACACAGTACCAAAAGGAACGCGCGTGATATGTTAAGAGTTTGTGGAATAATTGTGCCACAAGTCCTTTAGTTTGGAGTTTTCGCTGAAGAACCCTTCAATTACACGCATCGATCAAAGAATGGGCCATTAGAACAACGATGAATCTGAGTTGGAGAGAACGTTGCCAAAAACCTAAGTGGGATGTGCTCACAAGAAAACCAATCGATGGGGATGTGTCCCAAGCATTGTTCTTCGTAAATAGTGCCAAAAGCCAAATATCCCTCAACCAAAACGCAAAATATGAGCAAAGTTCGAGTAAGGGAGATTTACCTCAAAACGTGCTTGAAACGGGTTGATAAAGAAACACTGATTGAATCACACTCAAGAACTAAGAGAAGGTGAACATTAAAATTTTAGAAACATAAAGGAAAATGGAGTAGCATGCAGAAACGAAGTGACAGTCAAAGAGCCTATCAATGCACGCCACATGGAATGCCTTCATTAGATGAGTTAATACGCCCAAACTAACACATGCGAGGAGGTGCTTCGATCCATCCGTTGTCCAGAATTGAAGCGACATGTAGTGTGTGTCAAGAGCATCAACTTTTCCGACACAACAATCCTACTTTGTGTCGGCAAGGGAATGACAGCTTATCTAATCAACCAATCGTTAGCGTAGCCGAATCTTAGTTGAGGCAAAATACCGGTCCACCACAATTAGCCAACTTGTGGGCAAATAGTCAACCTAGACATACCAGGCACCATAGCGTAGGCTTGGCCCAAAGGCTGAGGAACAGACTGGATCAACAGCATTGCCCATTGTCGGGCCGAGCTGCGACCCGTCATCTGGAAGATTAAGAGAGGATCCAAATCTTATGAAAAGAAGCTTAGTATGTGAACTTCAGGATTATGGTAAAAACCTTGATATGGGAGCTCCACTCTAATAGAAGGAATCCCATTTGAAAACCCAGAAGTTATGAAAGGATTCCATAATGGAATCCTCAATCATTCAAAAAAGAATTCCATAATGATTTCATTACTACTCAAATCCCATGTTTTGACTTCTTCTTGCAACTGCCCTTGTTATGTGGCTGCCAGTATGGCTGAAACATAAATGGACATGAGTGAGAATTGGCATTATCGAGTACTCACAAGTGTAATAGAATAGGATAAAACAATGGGAAAGAGAATAGAAAGCAACTACTTGTTGAGTATACAGAAGTTCAGAAGGGAATATATCACCCATAGATGGTTGACATTCTAGATCCATAGATGGTTGACCGAATCATCACCCATCGGAGAGCCTTCTGGCTGGTATTGGTTGGGTGACCCTAACGAGTTATTCTTTGCGCAAACAAATACTACTCAAATCTTGGAGGTACATCGAGTCAGATTTACAAATCTCAACTCCACAATATGCTAAGAAGGTATTCCCATGATCAAACTCATAACCCTGGTATAAGTTTCACACTGGGACTGTCGCTTACATAAAACTCTCTTTGTTTCCAAATAAGATAAAATAGAAAGGTTGAGTTTGTGATGATGAAGTTAGTGCTATTGTAAGAAAGAGTGTAATCTAGTAATGTTTGTAACTTGATAAACGGTAACGAGTTCGAAACTGTTGTAATTATGTAAGCTACTCCTCATTTAGTTATTCTGGAAACTTCTATTTATAACACTTCTGTACCTACTTTTTACAGTATTGCAATTAATTATAAAGGCCTTATTGTCTTATTATCGGCCGTGACCCTATTTTAAGTTGGGACGTGACACATGCTGAATCCAGGCATCCTGGCAATCAAACCACGCCAATTTGCTCGAATACAAACGAAATTGGAAAGAAAAGAACTTGCTCACCTGGCTGGCATGATGAACCGTCTAGAAAGCTTAAGCCAGAAGGCACAACCTTGTAAAAATAAACAACTCAGTCATTGTGAATTTCAGCCCTGCATAACAATTCTAGCAAAACTGCAAATTCTGAACATGATACTTCGTCTTTCTTTTCTTTTCTTTTTTCCCAATTGCAAATACAATGATTGCTAGCAGTTACAAAATCGAATTGAGTACATATGAGGCTCTTTCTTTGTAGTATGAATGCCGGCATAGAAGCAGTCCGAAAATTGATATTGTCATTGAGATGCCTGCATACAGGAGGAATCTTTCAGTTCATTTGTTTTACCACCTCAAAATAAAATCATAAAGTTAGAATTACCTACACCAAGACATCTTAGTCATCCGTTCCTAAAGTATTCATTTGTCACTTTCACCCACCTAGACAATTGTTTCAATTGACAAGACCAAAGGTGCTGACACAACTAAGACCTTAAAGATTTTGGTTTTCTTCAGTTACCTACCACGAGATAAGATTTGATCTACATGCAGATACTTCGCGAGAGGTATGCTCGGGTATCGAATACGTGTTGGACACCTAGATTCTTCTAAAACTCTACAAACACGTGCAACACTCAAATAAGATATATATATTTTTTAAGTTTTTCATTTAACCACTATGGGATCACTATATAGGCACAGGCGGGCCATGTTCGAGGTGTCAAACCAAAGATTTGAGAAGTATTGTTTCTGTGTAGTTGACAAGATTAGCGTGAAATGTGTCAACAATTAACATTTAACACTTTTGTTAGAGCACCTCTGTTTTTTTTTTTTTGGTAATTATAAATATGACCTATGTAGCACGGACGCAGATACGGACACGAAATATGGGATTTTTGAAAATAAGGGGATACATACACGGCGGGGACACGGCAATTTTTTTTACATATAGCATATGTGCATATATGTATACTATATAATGATTAATAAATGAACATAATATAAACAAAACAGATGTCTGGATGAATGTATTATGATTGAGTTGATTAATCATATTGAAGAAAAGAAACATATATCTGGCGCAAGAAACATACTACTTTACAGAGATCGCTGTGGAAATGGAGATGGAAATGAAACGTAGATCTCTTTGAGTATTTTAGGATTTTAAATCTTTAATTGTAGTTTTAACCCATATATTATGTAATACATATTTTTTTCAAAAAAATAAAAATAAAACCCCCGCGTGTCGCCCTTTAAAAATAAATTAAATTAATTGGACATGCCAAGTGGCGTGTTCAATACGTTTTTCGGCGTGTCCCTGGCGTGTCCGTGTGTCTGGAGTGTCCGACACGGGGACGGAGACCTCCGAGGAGTGTCCATGCTACATAGAATATGACTGATTAGATGACATTTGAATGGAAGAACTTTTAATCTTTTCTAGCGTAAAACAAAACTTCTTTTTTGCTATTTTACTACAACCAGTATACAACACAAAAAAAAAAAAAAAACTTGTCTCATGTCCCCATCGAGTTGGGTCCTGTATTTTTTAAAATTCATGTGTAGGAGTATCGTGAATTTCGTGCTCACAAAGGACTTGAAAGAAATGGCTGAGCCGAGGCTACTGCAAGAGACAAAAGATGTCCTATGAATGCATAGCGGACAGTGGAAACTAGAGACCAAAAGATCAGCGCGAGAAGGCGGAAGTAAGGCAAAAGGTGAAGTTGGACCTCTGAAGCAAACTCACGCTTCGGAGGCAAAGAAGCATATCTGAAGATAAAGGATTATAGACCCCTTTCTCTTGGCAAATAATGAGGATTGTCATTCCTCCCAAGTTCAAAATGTCGGCCTTCACCTCTACAACGGAGTCAGCGACCTCCATGATCATATCCACCACTACTGTCACACCATAATCTTGCACGATCACGACAACGCAATGATGTGCTGTATACTCCCTTCAAACCTTGAGTGTCTGTCCTTATGCTGGTTCTACAAGTTAGAACCAGCCTCCATCACAACTCTAGGCAGCTGGAAGCAGGCTTCACAGCCTGATTCTTCTCAAGCAACAGACCCCGAAGACCATGCATTGCCTTGTAATCATGAAAATGGGAAAGGAAGAATCCCAGAAGGCATACGTCCAACGATACTAGAATTATTATAACAAGGTAGAGAATCCCATGAAAGTCTTCGCAATCAACACATTGAAAATGGGACTCCCGAAGAAGTTAGACATGCGCTACAAGCTAAAAAAAAGAGAAGCCAAGGGATCTACGGATTCTGATGGAACTCGGTGACGAGTTCGCTAACTTAGAGGACGAATACTTGGTCAGAGAAGAAAGCAAGGAGGAGGAGTGTAATAAAGACGGCATATGAAGAGATCAAAAGAGGGCGTAATAGTCGCCAAATGTAGACAAAGAAACGAGTCAAAACGAAGTTCAACTTGTCGATCTACAAGATTCTCCCTCATATCGAGAAAGAGCCATACTTTCAGGCACCGAGGCCGATGATAGGGGATCTTGAACAAAGGAACCGAAAGTAATTTTGCGCTTATCCCAAAGACCAAGTTCACTTGACTGATAAGTGCATCTCTTTCACAAAGCGCTTGGAGGACCTGGTGCAGCAAGGCTACCTAGAACAATTCATTTTGGATCGCCGAAATGAATGATAGAGCAACAGACACAACAAGGAGGACGTTGAAGGATTAGACTCCGAGCTCTAGGAGTGGTGAAGGTAATCATCACAATGCCCAAGCCAGAGAGGCTAGCCGAGCTCAAAAAACAAATCATCGAAGGAAGAAACAAGAGGAAAGGGCACCGGGTCAGCACTGTGGACGCGGCACGAACCACCACCTTCCGAGGAGTAGTATCTTGTTCTCCGAAGAAGACAAGGAAGGGGTCGAATACCCACCCGATGACCCGTTGGTGTTAAACCTAAGCTTCAACGGCTACGACATGCAACGGGTGCTAGTGGCTACAAGGTACAACAGTTGTCCAATCTAGAGGCTATACCCTCCACATTTCACCAAAAAATCAAGTTCTCCACTCCGAAAGGTGTGCAGTCGCAGCTTGAGAACGCATGTTAATGGTGCTGAAAATGGAGGAGAAAGCTAAACATATCCACATGATGGAGGTGCCCGACCAACTTATCCTTGAGGACGTTAGAGGTTGGTTGGAACAAAAAAAGGGTGGATGAACTAAAAAAGTGGGAATCAACCCAAATGATTTCGAGAAGTATTTTTTGATTGATGCTTTGTTGACTAAGGACAAAGAAGCCGAGATAGTGAACTTCTCGCTCACCAACATCGAGGTCTTCGAATGGACACCCTATGAGATGCCCGACGTCGACCCAAAAATCGCCAGTCACCAGCTTAACGTCAGTGCTGAGATGCGCCTAACCAAACAACAGAGCAGAAGATTGACTGTCCAGCATGCCGACGCTGTAAACGAGGAAGTAACAAGGCTCCTCGAGGCAAGGGCAATCAGAGAGGTAGCATACCCAGAATGGTTGCTCAACACGGTAGTCATGAAAAAAGAAAAACAAAAAATTAAGGGTATTCGTGGATTTTACCAACTTGAATAAAGTTTGCCCTAAGGATCCATTCTCTCTACCAAAAATCGACTAGTTGGTGGACTCAACAACCAAACATAAACGTATGAGCTTCCTAGATGCATATAGAAGCTATCATCAAATAGTCATGTATGGTCCAGACCAAGAGACGACAACATTTTTCACACCCAAAGAACTCTACTGCTACAAAATGATGCCCTTCAGACTTAAGAAAGTCAAGGTAGCAAATAAGAGACTGGTAACCAAGAAGTTTAGTGAGCTACTTAGATGGAGCATAAAAGTATACATAGATCATAGATGACATGCTGGTGAAATCAAAAGACCCAAGCACCCACCTAAGGTACCTTCAAGCAACTTTTGACGTCCTCAAGCAGTACATGATAAGACTAAGAGCCTTGAAATATGCCTTTGGTGTAGAGACCGAAAAGCTTCTCGGGTATCTCATCAGGAGGAAATAGATAGGGCCGGCCCAAAACAGGTAAAGGACATGATGGAACTTTAGCAACTAACTAGGGCTAAAGAGTTTCAAAAGCTAATGGGCATGGCCATAGCTTTGAACCAATTTATCAGTTGATCCTCAGACCGTTACCGACCAGTTTTCCGATCAATGAAAAAGAATGCGAAGTTTCAATGGACGGAGGAATGTGATTGAGCCATGGAGGACCCAAAGCACTACCTGTGTACACCACTCCTGCTCTTGACGCCCGCTCTGATAGAGAAATCGTATGTCTATTTTTCGGTGTCGAACTATGCAGTTAGCACAGTCTTGTTAAGAGGAGAGGACAAAGACCAGCTAACGATCTACTATATGAGCAAAACACTCATTGATGTCGAAACCACATACCTCCCACTAGAGAAACTGGCACTGGCACTTTTAGTGGCTTCCAAGAAACACACTATTTCCTAGCTCACTCCATCATAGTCTACACTGATCGACCCCTCAGAGCCTTTCTACGGAAGGCAGACGTGACGGGAAGGATTTCCAAGTGGGCAATGGAGCTCAGAATATCTAAAATATATTACACGCCAAGGATGATAGTATAAGGACAAGTAGTAGCCCACTTCGTGGCCGAAATCACCAGAACGAAGGAGCCGAGACCCGACAACTTGCAAGATGAGCAACAAGAGCCAACACTAAAGCCCAAAGAAAGGGAGAGCAAGCAGGAAAATGAATGGAACGTGTATTGCAAACTCCACAGGGGCAGGCATTGGAATGATACTTATTTCCCTTGAAGGAAATATAATAGCGCAGTCGGTCACCTTCAGGTCCAAGGCGTCCAACAATGAAGACAAAAGCGAGGCCCTAATTCTAGGCCTCAACCATGCCATAGCTCTGGGGACACAACCGATCACCATCTATTGCGACAACCAGTTGGTTGTGAAGCAATTGGAAGGAAAATATGAGGCCAGGCATAACCGCATGGCAGCAAACGACCAGAAGGACAAGCATCTGATGGGCGGGTGTCAGAACTTGAAGATCAAACAGAGAGTGCGGGAGCAGAATTACCATGTTGATGCTTTGGCCTCACTAGTCTCGTTGGTCAGCATAGAGTTCAAACGAACAATCAAAGTGAGCTTTTAGCCGAGGCGGACAATAGAGGAAAAGAAGCAGTCATATCTGGTCATCTCCAACAATGACCTTACCCAACAGGATGACTTTTTTTGGAGGATGGCAAGACTACCCACAAGTTAAGGTAGAAAGCAGTGAGATTCTAGCAGAATCCTAACAAGCATTTATACCAGAGATTATTCTTTTGACCCTACTGACGCTACGTTAAACTTGAGGAAGTGAAGAAATTCCACGCAGAAGTGCATGGGGACAACATGGATGTCACACCGATATGGAATGGTAAGATTATATTGATTAGACCCAAGGTCTCTTTCCACTTTTCATAATTTTCTCAAATTTTTGGATTCATTATTCATGAACGAGACTCAATCATGTACCAACCCATAAATATCTTTTTCTTTTGTAACGAAGAAACGATCTGTAAATAAAATAAAAGACTACTATAGTCAAAATAAAAAAAGTAAAGAAGCAATGCACTCTAGATAGAACAAGAGATTTTTGCTTCCTTACTTTCAAAAACTCGTATATACTAGGACCAAAATCCTATCTAGTTGTAGATGGAGCTTCAATAGCAGCTAGATCTAG
>JABCMJ010006694.1:0-11004 GCA_014822125.1 Arbutus unedo
TCAATGGGACGTCCGGATGGGTGGTCAATGGTCCCACATCCCTTGGTGGATATAAATTCGGTGGTATTTATAAGATTATGAACCTTCCTTATACAAGGCCTTTTAAAAAACCGTAAAGGTGCCAAAATCTATATGAATTTCATAGTTAAGTGTGCTCATTCTGGAGCAATCTAAAGATGGGTGACCTACTGGGAAGTCCAAGGGATTTGGGCAACCAAAGTGGACAGTATTGTACAAGGCAGAAGCATGTCATTATAAATGATATCAGAGCCTACACCACCCAGAAATGTGAAAAATCTCGGCCCCACACGAGGACGTGTGTTCCAAAGTGGGGGAGATTGTGACACCCTAGTCAGGCTGTGGTGTTAGTTGTGAGTCCAACGTCCAGGAGATAGTGTCTCAATGGGATGTTCGAATAGGTGATCAAGGGTTCCACATCACTTGGTGGATGTAAATTCGGTGGTATTTATAAGATTGTGAACCTTCCTTATACAAGGCCTTTTAAAAAGCCGTGATGGTGCCAAAATCTATTAGAATTTCACATTTAAGCGTGCTCATTTTGGAGCAATCCAAGGACCGGTAACCTACTAGAAATTTCAAGGGATTTGGGCAACCAAATCGGACAATATTGTACAAGGCAAGAGCGGGTCATTACGCAACTGTTCAAAAATTATGAAACCCAGGACAACAGGATGTCTCAGTACATGGAGAAGGTAAAAAGGTTGACCCCACAAGTTTAAAAAATTCAGCCTTGAGTAGATAGTACGGGAATAAAATGCCCATGTCGATGCCCTGGCAGGACTGGTCTCAACACTTTATACCAGGGGGGCAGAAGACAATCTCTATACATGTTATTCCAAAGCCGAGCATTGAGAACAATGAGGTTGCAGGGCAAGTTAACTGCATTGCTCTCGGGCCCAGCTAGATGGACCCAATCATGTCATATTTGAAGGATGATGTCGTACAAGATGACTGGAGAGATACACACAAGCTGATTCACAAAGCAGCCTAGTTCGAGCTAGAGTCTGATCATAAGTTCTACTGTAAATCATTCGCCGAACCATACCTTCTATGTGTGCACCCCGAGCAAACTAGTGTCTTATAGCTGCGGCTACCACTCAAGAGGAAGGTCACTAGTACACCGAGCCCACATACAAGGGTACTAGTGGTCGAACATGAAGCAAGAAGTGGACAAGCTGATCCGAGAGTGTGACCGATGCCAAAGGTTCTCCCCTCTTCTCCACCAACATGCCGAACAAGTGAAACCTCTCTCCATCCCCTGGACGCTAGCCCAATGGGGGCTCGACATCATCGGCAATTTCCTCATAGCACTGGGAGGCTTCAAATTCCTAATCACTGCCAAAAACGTCTCCACCAAGTGGGTGGAGGCTAAGCCCCTAGTCACCATAGAAGATTGAGACTCTCAAGAGATTTGTTTGGAGGAATATTGTGTGTAAGAACCCATGATTTAATGTTCGGGACATTATTTAATGTGTGATATTAGAGTGGATTATCCAATTTGGGGCATTTGGATGATATAGAGTAAGTTTGGGGCTTGGGGGTAATATGTTGTTTAATCTATGGGGCTTGGTGTAATTTTTATATACGTAACATTTATACATTAGATTTTGGTTTGTGGGCTTATACACCAAACCCTCTTCTCGCATATCTCTCTCACTCGATTGCCATCTTCAAATCACCAATATGAAAATCTTTCACCATTTTCGAATTCCTTTGAGATTCTTTGTAATTCCATAGTGCTTGGTGGATATCCAAAACTTGATCGCATTTTCCTCGCCTAGAGGAGGAGATTTCAAGTTCTATGAGCTTTTGGAGCTAAGGTTCGTCATCCGAAGTTCAATCATTTGATCTGAATCTTAAGATAGAGATGTTTCACCTCTTTTATGTATTTATTATTGGTATTGGTTGCATTATTGTAGTTGTTAGTTGAAATCTTTAAGTTGTGAATGTTTTGATCACAGCCTTTGCATTTCTGTCGAACCTAGAAATCGCCTAGGTCGCTCGAGTGACCTTCACATCGCTTGAGCAACATGTATAATTTTTGGTTACATGCAATATATTGCAAGCACATCCGTTCGATCCACACAAACGTGGGAAACGTGATAGAGTCACCATGATTTGTGGCCTATAACATGACATTCTCGATTGATGTTCTAGGCAATCTATTGGGAACTCTCTCTATAAATATTTCAAAGGCACTCTAATCTTAGGTACATTCACTATTCACTCTCAAGTACTTTAGTTACTTTGCTCTCTTTCCTCATCGAAAGAATAACTTAAGCATCAGAGTGCCCTCCGGAGACCCAACCCTGATTGGCGTTAACATATTGTTTGAGTATTTTGTAGTTTAGTGAGGGGTTATCAAAGCTCAAGCGGAAAGTTTGAGGAGTGAATTCTGTTTGAAAATAATATCATTCTATATTTCTAGAGGGATATTATTCTATATATAATATTATTATATCTATGTAAAGAAACAAATAATATTCTATATCTATATAGAATAATGTTATTTTCTTACTATTATTCGTTTCCTTACATGTATTATTTTCTTTCTTGTTTTATTTCCTTAGTTGTAATATTGCCTTTCATTACTCCATCTCTCCCTATATAAGGGATGGTTGAATCATTCATAAATAAGTAAAAATACAATTGACTTGACTATAATTAGTTCCTTACTTTTTATTTGGTATCAGAGCCAGGTTGGTCACAATTCTACCATCGCCGCCAAACCCTCTCTTTGTAGTACTAGCACCACTGCTAGGCTCTTTTTCGAGCCTAATTTTCTGTTCTTTTATTCGGTTTGTTTTGGTTGTAAACCACAGTTTGGTCACTTTTTTGTCACTTGTTGATGATTTGAAGGTTAATGTTGAACGAACCTCAGGTGGTTGTGGTTGTTAACCACAGTCTGAATGTTAGTGCTGAACGAACCAAGCATTTCCTGTTCTTGTGTTCAGGTTGTTGTGATTGTTAAACACAGTTTGGTCACTTTTTTGTAACTTATTGATGATCCACAATGCCTGAAGAAACAAAGTCTTTGTTAAAGTCATCTATTGACAAACTTGGTCTCGTGAATGTTTTCGCCCCAACTTGAGGGGAAGTGTTGAAAATAATATCGTTCTTTATTTTTAGAGGAAAATTATTTTATATCTAATATTATTATATTTATGCAAGGAAACAAATATTATCTATACTATACTATATATTATTGAAGGGAGTGTTTTTGTGAGAAGGCGTCTGGGAGCGACAAGTGGCAGGAATTTGTCGATTTGCCGTCAAAAAAATTTAGTGATACATGTTAGCTTACAACAATAAAATATATTATAATATAAATATTTTTTGAATTCAAAGAACTTACCATATTTCATATCTGATACTTTTACTCTTATAACTTTCTCTATTTATCTATAACTATACACATACATGTACATATAGTTTTCTCTATTTAATTTTGATTTTCAAAATGAAAATAAAAATAATGTACATATTCTTACATAGAAATTAAATTTGATCTACAACTTCTTCCAAATAAATAAATATATCATTTTTCATATTTCATTACTCTCGAATTTGTTTTTTTATAAAAGTATTGCGTCTTTTTTTAACTTTTGTTTATTGTATTATGAATGTATTTTATAATTAAAAAATTAATATTATACAAAATATGGTGAAGATAAATCTCTATAACCACAAAGAATTTGTTATTATTGATGAGGTTATGGACTAATGGTTTTGTCACCGTAGGAATGCGTTTGGGTCAAATTGAATGAGTTGAGATCGAATTTTAATTAATTAATCAATCCTAATTAGGTTCAGCGAGAAACTGTTAGTGCTTTTGAAATTGTTAATTAATCAATCCACACACTAAACTTCTCTAGTAAGCTTTTGAAACTATTAGTGCTCAGTTTAGTTCACCATAAACCCTAATGGGCCGAGGTTGTTAGGGCCCATTAGGTTAGCCCTATTCACATTACTTTATTATAAATAAACACCTCACCACCCAATATGAGTGTGAGTTTTCTCCTAACATGGTATTAGAGCAGTGTTCAAGACTATAAACCCTAACCCTAGGCTCCTCCGGGGTAGCCACCATTTTTCCGACGGGGTCACTTGCCCTCTCTGTGTCGCTGCTTCCGCCGCAGTTGCAGGCTGCCACTCGCTGCCACTCCCTAGTTGTTGCAGCTTGCTGCTGCCTACTACAACTCCTGATTGCTGTTGCCTGCTACTGCCGCTGCCTGCTACTGTAACTCCCTGATTTCTGCAGTATGTTCTTCTGATCTGATCATGATTGCTACTCTGTCGCTGTTTTAATCCGTTCTAGAGCGCATTCTTATGCGGTCATAGGTTGATGTTGTATTCACTGGGCTTTAGTAGATCTGTTCAAATTGTTAAAAAAGGGGGGGACTCCATCATGTCGACTACCGATGAATCTCCGTCCACTATTCCATGAGCCTCACCTGTGGTGCCTTGCAAGACACCCCAGCCTCAGATATTCTCCTCGTCCACTCGTTTGGTGGAAACCAAGCTTACTGGCCCATCCACTTATGTTTTATGGCGAAAGAAGGTCCTAAAGGCTCTTCAGGGCATGGATCTGGATTCACACTTAACAGACAGCCCTTCTCCCAAAATTGCTCCTACATATTGTTCTTGGTTTCGGGATGATGCCCGACTGTTTACCCAAATTCTAAACTTCATGGATGAGTCTGTTGAGATACTAGTCTCCAATGCCGATACTGTGAAGGAGATTTGGCAGTCCTTGGCCGATACTTATTTCATTGCTAATGATCTATCCCGCCTATTTAATGTGATGAAGGGTTTCTTCCAACAACATTTTTCTTTTTCTTTTTTTTTATTTTCACTACCACCAGCACTACTACCACAACTACAATATTAATAATAATAATAATAATAATAATAATATATTATTATTATTATTATTATTATTATTTTATTTTATTTAAGTAAAGTAAGACTATTTCTTTAATCTCATGATGAGTAATAACCCGTGCAATTATATCCTTGGAAAACTTTATCGTGATTGATTTTTGATTTGCGCTAATATGTCCCACCAAAGGGAGTTTTTGCAACTTTTCAAAAATGAGTGACATGGTTCCTAGATTGTACTTCAATTTTATGAAATACATGAAAAATATTACTTAAAATATAATAATGCTTTATCTTATTTATGATAAAAACGTCTAGGCTATAAAAAGATATAGTATTTTGGTGAATAACAGAGTTTAGGTATTGATTTTGAAATAACAAATACAAGTTACGTAAAAATTATAAAACATAGAGCAATTTAGGAAAATTAAATATATATGCATGTATGCGTTTAGAATAGTAAAAGTAGGTAAGAAATCCTCAAAATAGAAGAAAAAAAAGAAGGCAAGAAAAATCATATTTTTATTATAAAGAATTTTTGTTAAAATATTAAAAATAATTTAAAATATATGGTTGGATTGAAATTTTGTATTATTTTAAATTTTTTTTAATGATTATCAAATTGATTCATTAGTTAAAAGGAGAGTGATATTCTCTCTTATTGACAGTCATTATATGATAGATGTTAATATGTTTTAAGAACTTTCATACGCATTAACAGTTAATTATGAAAGTGGCACAACAAGAAGAGGAAGACGTAGTGCAACGAAAAAATTTGTAAGGACCCGTGTTTTCATAATTCTTTTAAAATAAATATTTTGTATTTTTAATCCATGTTTCATGTGAACCATTTAAATTATCGCAACGTAGATTAATATTAAAAATTTGAATTGAAGTTTTACATTTTATGTTTTAAGTACATAATTAAACATTTTTTTTCATGTGTGTGTGTGTGTCTATATCTGGTTATGTGTGTGTGTGTGTGTGTGTGTATATATATATATATGTATATATCTTATCTTCAGACTTATATTTTTTTTCCCTCCCATGTGCACCTCTCACTCACTCTGACCTCACCTCCTATACTTCCTATTCCTGTTATTCACTACTTCCTAGCTCACAACCCACCTCCCATCAGCACACCATGGAGGTCTCATCCATAGCTGCCAAGCCTTGACCCCAACTCCTTTGTTTCTCCTTCCTTGGATTTCAATGGTTGTTTCCCACACGTTGGATGAGTTTCTATCATTGCCTATAAATACTCTTCCATGTCTTTGGTTTTCATTCACTGTTGTTGTGTTATCCTGAGATTGAGAGAGAGCAAGAGAGTGAGAAGAAAGAGGAAGAAGAAGAAAGAGGAAGAAAGAAAACCTAGTTGACAATTTCACAATTTGGAGCTTGTGCCACTTTGAATCAATCATATTCATTCTTATTCCTCATCTAGAAGTAAGTTTTCCAATTCTTGGTTCTCAATTTTAATGTTTAGAGAATGTTCATATATTTGGAGTGCTTCAATGGAAGAAGTAGCTCTGCCAATTGGAGAAGATGACCTTCTCAATCGGATGATCAAAGGTGGCCCATCCGGATAAACCCCATTGTTGTATCTCAATTTTTATTTAGAAAATACATCCCATCCGGATGACCTTCACTGCTGTAAATGGACTTTTTTGTTTTAGACAAATTTCTGATCCAAACTTCAAAACAACCGTCTGAATAATACGTGACTCAGAATGACCTCAAATTTGGTAAGATGATAGGTCAATATGTTAGATTGCATCTCCACTTTGAACCAATGCATTTGGACTTATAAAACTCTGTTTATCGATGTGTTAGTAAACTGTGGCAGATTGTGACCAAGCATGTTATCGCCATATTTTGACCAATGTAAAGTCACCTCCAAATCTTGAGCGATTCATAAGAAGTATTCCCAACATATTGAACTACGTCCTCGTAAAATTATAGAACATTTTGAGTTGAATTCATACCTTAATTTTACGAATTTATAAACTAAAATTTGAAGACAAGGACTAGAGATTTCTGTTTTAACTTTTTCGGATCCCGAAACCTCCCATGCTCACTCATTTTTTCTTGTTAGGAAAACACATATGCTAAATCAAGAATGTTTGAGGTTTAGGACATGTAACCATCATTTTGCCTCAAACTAGTATTTCAACCGGATGACCCAAAACCTATCCAATCAAATGAAGCCACCCTCAATATCCTATTTTGCCTTAAAAGCCGACTAACAACCGGATGGCCAAACCCATCCATCCGAATGAGTTATGCCACTATTTCGTTTTACTGTCTTAAATATTCAATCCAACTGGATGCCCATGTTATTTCCATCTAGATGACCTAAACTTAGCCATCCGGATGGCTTGCGCCTCTAAATATTAGTTGACGTGGAAACCTTCAATTCGACCAGATGAACCTAGATAACTCATCCGCATGAATTTTACCTCTAGAAGTTATTTATACTTAGAAAACTCCAATCCATTCGGATGACCCTTAAGAATCCATCCGGATGACTTTCATCTTTGAAAGTCATCTTACCTTAGAAACATGAGCTTTAACTGGATGAACCTTAAACCTCCAACTAAATAAACTTAACCTTAGCCTTAGAAATTATACTTCAAACAACTAGAAAGCCTTCACAAATCTCGAACACCTATGGAATAAGACTACTATCATTTGCCTCTGAGTGATGTTAGTTCATTTAAAGCATACTTAGATTATTATTCAAACTTTACGCTTTGAAATGATTAAATTACATTGTGTCATGCCATCTTATTGTGTTTGAATGTTATTTGTATTCCCTGAAGCACATCATTTCATTTTTGTAATGCCATGATGATACATGCTCTATACTATGAAATCAAATTGCACGATCACCATGAAGGCATGATTTATTTATGTGGACTTATGAATTTAGAACGTTGTTGATAAATGATAATTGGGCGTCCCATGGGTGCCCGACTCTGTAAACTATTGGAAATTGTGAATGTTGGGTATTATTGTGAATATATTCTCCGTAAGAATATCTATGGTTGTCTTTAGCTGTGATGCGACTTAAGCCGAGTTTTGTCTGAACCAAAGGTGTGATGGACCCAAGTGATGTAATTTAGCCATATCATGCATTTAGCCAAACTATGTTCACGCCATGTTATATTTAGCATTAGCATGCCTTTTGATTTAGTCTAGCGGCAGTCAAGTGAGTTAAATGTATTTTGGTGTTGGCATGGTAAGGAACATATGATGTCTTGGGAGAACATATTGATTGGGAACATGATGAACGGGAACATGACGGTTGGGGGTATTGCGGTTGAGAAGCATGGTTAGCATAGCGGTTGGGATCGTTATCGTTCGGGAGCACCATAATTGGAAACATTGATTGGAATATATATGACGTGATCATAATTGAAAACATTGATTGGATATATATGACGTGGTCATAATTGGAAACATTGATTGGATATATATGGCGTGATCACAATGGGAAACATGGATTGGATATATATATGACTTGGTAATACTTGAATTGGTTAAATTGAGAACTCTAATAGTATCTGGAATATTGTGATATCACCAATCAAACGAGACTTGACATTTTGATATTTTATTTCAGTACTTACCTGTTATCATTTTTGCATATATTATTCATTCATAATTACACATCATGATGCTCCAAACATTAAAAAAGAAATATAAAAGGTAGGATCTTCTTATAGAGTGTTACAACTCATGGTGCATCTTTTTTTTTGCCCCTGGCGTTTCATGCCAGGTATGGATGAAGATGGAGCAGAACCTGAATATTCAATCCAAGAAGATACCTGTCCAGAAGATGACGTCGTTAAACCTTGGTTCACCTAGTTAGTCTAGAATTGCTCTGACTTTCTTTAAAAAGTCTTTTTGATACATTTTTTGTCAGAAATTTTATTTTTGAACTTATCTGTTTTGTCAAGAAACGATTATCTGTATAATATTTTATGTTTTTGAATAAGAGATTAGAAATTTTAATTACTTTATGAAATAATAAATGTTTTATGTCACGACCTCAATTTTCAACCAATTATTAATACATTTAATTATAGGAAAATTCTCGTAGTTCTCACCAAATACCCAAAATAGGTCTTCAATCATAAACCAAAGTATTCCAAGTTCTAGCAGTTTACAAAAGTCAGTTTCAAAATATTATATTAGAATTAGGACATTCAAATCAACTAGAGTTATATTACATCTTTCTTTCAAAAGATAGATGGAAAGATGTTAGATAACTCCACGGATGCGACTCATAAATGCCATGCAAAAATCCAAGCACTCCATGCCAACTTCGAGCTAAACGTCAGGAACTGGACCTGTAAAACAAATAAGGGTTGAGCTGACGAGCCCAGTAGAGAAATTTTATGCAAATCTTGCGTGAATATGAAATGTCACGACATATATAGTAAACCACAATACATTACTTCAATGAATTATTGCAAGATACGTTAAGTTCCAACCAAATTATTTTTCCAAATTGGAACCCGCTCATCGAAAGCTCATTTCACATATTTGTTCTCTTCATCATCAAGTAACACATTCGGATCCACAATATTGATATCGCATGCCTAGCATTCCCGTAGAATCCTAATTCCATTTTCTAGTCATCCCGTCGGAAAGTCTAGTCCACAATATTCATAGTATTCCCATCAGAAGTGTAGCTCACAATATCCCTAGCATTCCCATCGGGGAGTCTAGTTCACAACATTCCTAACCTTCCCATCAAGGAGTCTAGTTCACAACATTCCTAGTCTTCCCATCGAGGAGTCTAGTTCACAACATTCTTAGCCTTCCCATCGGGGAGTCTAGTCCACAATATTTCGTCGGCCAATGTGTTCACACACCATACGATGCATAATTTCTACGAAAGGAAGCCATACTACAACTCTTCCAAGTGATAAATATGGAATCTAGCACCCAACATGATAATCCTTTAAGCTAAGAAAATCCAACACATACTCAAACGTAATCAAACCCTTAATACAAAGGGTAAATGCTCAATACACCAATAACAAGTCATAATCAAGTAAGAGATGCAAGAAAATCCCTACCTCAAGAAAAAAATTCAAGCTTTGAGATCAAAATGGTGAAACCCTAACTTTAATGGTAGAGGGATGATCAACCAAGTCCTCTGCAAGCAAAACTCACCTCCAAAAGCTTGAAATTAAAGGAAAAATGAAGGATCCTTGGAGGATTTGAGAGATAATGCGGTTTGATCAAGTATTTTGGGATGCAGACATGAGAAATAGGGATTTCCTAGAGAGAGAAGTGAAGAAAAATCTCATTCGGGGTGTAGAGGTTGTCTACAAAAAATTTTGGTTCGTCACTTTTAAGTCTACGCGTTGACCTGCGTGACTAGTCATGGAAAAAGGCAAGGGGCCGTGACCAGTCACCGGTGTGCTACTGACGAAAAATTGAAAAAAACTCCGCGTGACCAGTCACGGAAAAAGGCACGCGTCCGCGTGACTAGTCACGCCAACCCACTGACCAAAATTTAATTTTCTCTTCTTTTTTTATTATTATTTTTATTTATTTATTTACCCTTCCCCTCTTCATCAAAACTCATCCAAATCATCATTCATCTCATCCAACCCGTATCGATACCCATTTTATTCTCCATAAAAAAATTTTTAAACATTAAAATAAGGTGGGTCCTTACATTCTACCTCCCTTAAGGAAATTTCGTCCACGAAATTTTAA
Source organism: Arbutus unedo (assembly GCA_014822125.1). Lineage (NCBI taxonomy): Eukaryota > Viridiplantae > Streptophyta > Magnoliopsida > Ericales > Ericaceae > Arbutus > Arbutus unedo. The sequence goes on from JABCMJ010006694.1 coordinate 10,642, forward strand.
ACGTTCTATAATGTCAATAATTCCCAACAATGTTAAACCGACATACTCTACATGCAATAAACGAATGAACAAATCAATGCAACATGGGTCAACTAGGTCTATTTCAATGTCACAAGTTAAAAAACTATAACAACCCAATTCGGCAAACATATCTAAACAATGCCCAATTGCATATTAAATATCACGACTCAACAAGTCCGGAAATTAAATAACACATCCACAAGTTCATGCATCAACAATGCCAATTTACCAAGTATAGTTTATGACTTAACAGACCTATTCGAATCAATTTCAATCCGAGAAAAACAATGCCAACAAGCATATTATCATAGTCAATCAAGTCTCAAACAAACTCGGGTATTT
>JABCMJ010006702.1:0-25827 GCA_014822125.1 Arbutus unedo
GTTGGGTTTCTACTAGGTTGCTAGATGTATAACTCAAATTCGTCCTTCAATTACCGTCATTATTGCAGAGAGAGAGAGAGACAGAGAGAGAGAGTGAGAGAGATAGAAGGGATTTTAAGGAATTAGATTGGAGAGAAAGAGGGACTATGGTTTAGGAGAATAATCAATCGAACACTGAAAAAAGCAGCAGCATTTTGAATTTGGGCAATTGTTTCATCAAAATGTGATAGACATCCAAAAAGAATTGAGAGTGCTATTATGAGAGCTAGGTCTTCATGTTTTTAACAAAAAAATTAATTTTAAATTTTTACGATATCAAACTGTTTTTTCCATTTGTCTTACCTTGCTTACTGTTCATTTTTTTTGTGTTTGTTATTTTGCCTCAAATTTTGAGGATTATCGGTTTGCCTTGACGAAAAAAATCTAAAAAGTATAAATTATGTTAAAAAGTTAAACAATTTACTAAAGACGAAAAATAAGTAAAAACATATCATATTTTTGAATTATTTGTCTTTTCTGAACTTTTTCAAATTTGGTATAATATTTATAATTTTTTTAAAATCTCCCCGACAAATTAATAATTTATAAAAAATTGCAAAAAAAAAGGTTCAAATAAAGACATTTCCGTCTAATTGGGCTACCTACTTGCTTATTTCTAAATTTTTTTGTCCGTATTCATTTTTTTATATTTGTTATTTAACCTCAAATGTTTGTGAATTATTGATCTATCTTGATAAAAAAATTATAAAATTATAAAATTTTGTCCAAAGTTAAATTTTTTTTTACTAAAGACGAAAAATAAATAAAAATATATCATATTTTTTTATTATTTTTGTCTTTTCTGAATTTTTTTAAATTTGGTTAATTATTTATAATTTTTCTTAAATCTCTCGTCGAGACGAATCAATAATAAAAATAAAAATTAACGAAATACAAAAAATTAGAATTTTTTAAATAAAAATAAAAATATAATAAAAAATCAGATCAAATTGGCACGTTCAATTTCGTGGTCAACCCCCTTGAAACTTGTCCTCCTGTGAATTGGTAACATGCTCTCGTGCGATAAATTTGCCTAGAGAGTCGCACAATACATTCTTATATTTTAATTCTTATTAAATATATCTTGCCCAATAATATATAAAGGAGAATAACATGTTTTTAAACGAACGTATTTTATATGACAAATTACTATTATTTAAATTAATTAAACAAACAAGTAAGTATTACAAAACACAGGCCCTTAATATCTTCGTCTATCATCAACTGATAAGGATTAACTAAGAATTACAATAGATTAACCTTCAGAAAAATATTAATTACTCATTGTTTGAATTGAGAAATTTAGAGGGGAGGTGAAGAATTTGGAGATAATTTCTGTGTTTGTATTACGTATAAAATAATCATTGAGAAAAATAAGAAAGGGAAAGTGCACAACTATTTCAGGCACATGATATCATCTAAAAAATAATAATAAAGAAAATAAAGTGATATGATTTTCATTTATAATCTCAATTATTATCCTTTAAAAAATTAAATATTAACGTGATAATAACACAAGTTACTTGTTACCTAAATAAACTCTAACACCAATGTTAAAAAAATAAAATATACTATAACCTTTATTTTTCTTCCTCAACCAAACATAATGAAACGTTTTAAAATTTCACTTATCTATAAATAAATATAAAAGAATATCTTCTTTTTTCTCACCGCTCTTTCTTTGTAATTATCTATCAATAATTTTCTCACCTCCCCATCCTCGCTTTGTTTCTCTTATCATCAACTGATAAAGATTACTTTGGATTAACCTTCTTTTATTAAAGGGTAAATGCGCTGATCTACCCTGAGATTTCTAATAAATGCAAAACATTTCCCTCAGATTTTAGAAAATCAAAAACCTCCTCTACTTTAGAAAATATTAGATCATTTCCCCCTTTAAGGTAACTTCTGTTGAATTCTAACAGATTTTAATTTAAAATTCCAAAAATACCCCTTGATGTCTATGAAAAGGAAAAAATCCTCAAAAAAAAAAATCATCTTCGCTCTCAAAACACTTCAAACATCATCATTCTTTTCTTGTCGTATGACAATCTTATAAATCTATTTTAATTTTTTTATATTTGTGAATTTTGAATTTAAGTTTTGTAGACTATTAATTCATCTTAGCGAAATAAATTTAAAAATTAAAAATTTAGATCTATTTTTTTTTTAAAAATCACTAAAGACGAAAATAATTCAAAATGGTCAAAACGGACAAATTTTTAAATTATTTTTGTCTTTCTTGAGCTTTAAAAAATGGACACAAAATAATTCAAAAAGAAAATATAAAATTACAAAAAAAAAGTAGCGACAAAAAAAAAAATTTAAGTTTATTAGGTGTATTTAACAAAAAGGAGTATAAATTTAAATAAAGATTATAAGATTACATTTTTCTTTTTGTTAAATACACCTAATAAATTTAAACATTTTTTATCGATACTTAATTTTTTTTGTTATTTTCGATTTTGTATTTTGAATTATTTTGTCTGTTTTTGAAAGTTAAAAAAAATTCAAAACAGACAAAAATAATCTAAAATATTTGTCCATTTTGAATTATTTTCGTTTTTAGTAAATTTTTTTAACTTTTAAACATAAGTTTTTAATTTATTTTGTATTGACAAAATAATAATTTATAAAAATTAAATGTAAAATTCAACAATACAAAAAAAAATTGAATAAGGATTATAAAATTTTCATACGCTGAGAAAGGAAATATGATGTTTGAAGTGTTTTGGAAGAGAAAAGATTTTTTTAAAAGATTTTCTTTAGTTTCATAGATATTAGGGGTATTTTCGGAATTGTAAATTAAAATCTTTTAAAATTTAACAAAGTTATCTTGAGAGGGAAACGATCTATTATTTTGTAAAGTGGGGAGGTCTTTGCATGTTTCAAAATCGGAGAGGGGTTTCTGCATTTTTATAACCCTCAGGGGAGGTCAGTGAAATTTACCGTTTTAGTACTTATCCTACTATTCTGCTTTCTGATCCCAATGGTACTTAAACACCTGACAGTCTCCCACACCAATATCTTCGTCTTCCTCGTATTGGATAATCTTATAATTCCTAGATTTCACCTCAGATTTCCGCTTTGATTGCTTGCCAACAATGGAGGATTGTTGTTTGCCCTCAGACTCTCTTTTCCTTGGATTCGACAGTTCTACTCAGTAAGTCTCCGTTCTTCATCAACTTTGTTTCTCTTCTGGCATCAAATTCGCAATCACCCAGATCGCAATTTTGTGTGTGTACCTAGTTTCTGTTCTGGGTTGGTGGATTTTTAATGGTTTCGTTCATAATCAAATTGAAGTTTGGTAATTTCATATACTGGTTTTGTCCATTATCGATTAATCCATTGTTGGTGCTATTTCAGTTGTGTGGTGTTCTTGAGAATTAGGTACCAAAACGTGAAGCTTTTGACCTAATTATAAAAATTTGATTCTTATAGGTCTTTGAAGGCGACTGTGTTAGATGCGAGTCTCAACATTGTCCATTCGGATATATTCAATTTTGATTCAGAATTGCCCCATTACAAAACCAAAGATGGCGTCTACAGAGACCCATCAGATACTGGCCGAATCGTTTCACCCACTCTCATGTGGGTGGAGGCACTGGACCTCATACTTCAGAGACTCTCACAAAAACTTGATTTTGCAAAAATTGCTGCTGTTTCTGGAAGTGGACAGCAGCACGGCAGTGTTTATTGGAAAACTGGAAGTTCTGCGAAATTATATGCATTGGACTCAAAGAAATTGTTGGTGGATCAACTTCTAGATGCCTTTTCGACGAATGAATCACCGATATGGATGGACAGCAGCACAACAGAACAGTGCAAAGCCATTGAGAAAGCTGTTGGAGGTGCATTGGAGTTATCAAGAATTACTGGGTCACGGGCACACGAGAGATACACCGGCCCACAAATTCGAAGGATATTTGAGACTCAGTCTGAAGTTTATAAGAATACAGAGAGGATTTCCCTGGTTAGCTCCTTTGTAGCTTCTCTACTTATAGGAGAATATGCTTGTATTGATGAGACTGATGGCGCGGGGATGAATTTGATGGATATTAAGCAAAGGGCTTGGTCTAAAATTGCTTTGGAGGTTTGTTTTTAGAATCTTGAGACAACGCTTCTAGTTACATGTTCATGTTGTGTTTTCTTCATTTTTGTGTTTGATTATTTGAATTAAAGGTCTATGCTTCTTAACCAAATTAGACGGGTATGTTACTTGGACTCCGGTGCTGGTGTGTTGGATTCATCCACTTTCCATATCAATGAACACTGGAATTTGGTTTAGAAAGTGCCTTAGGGATTTCATGCCTAAAATATAGGAGTTTGATGCATAGTTCATGGTTATATTCTACTTACAAAGTACGCTGTTATGTGAATATCAAACCAAACATGTAGGACTCATCCTGTACCCTATTTGTGTGTCCAGTGTGCGACACGAGCTCTTTTGTACATTTTGAAGAGTCTATGTAATATACAGCCCATTAAATGCTTATACTTTGAGACTTTATTACTGTTTAATGCTCAGTTCTACAGCTCATTGTTTAGTTGATGCTGAACTTTCATGTTCATCACAGGCCACTGCACCAGGTTTGGAGGAAAAGCTTGGGAAATTGGCTCCTGCACATGCTGTTGCTGGGCTTATTGCTCCCTATTTTGTGGAAAGGTTAGCAAAAAAATAGGCAGGCAGTGCCTTACATTCTTTTTAGATTGAGCTATTACCGGAAAACCTACAAAAGTCAGAATGGGAAGAAGAAACGAAAATCCTATGGGTTGGATTGCTTGTGTGTATTTTTACCTTTTCTTTTTCAATCGGACGATGTCTGTTAATGTATTCTCTTTTTTATTAATGGTTGCTTCATCATGGTACTATCAAGTGGCTTGTTGGATGTTTGTCTCACAGGACATGATTCCTCATGTGTCCCAAATTTTAGCCCAGAAATGAAAATCAAAGTAGTTAAACCATATGATAGCACAAAAACTGTTTGCCTCTGTCCCTTGGAATTTGAATGTGAGTGAGTGAAAAAATTCATGTATTCAGGCGGGTTTAACTATGTCAGCCTGTTGGGGATTTTCGTGTTTTTGTCCTTTTCACTTCATATTGGTATGGTGTAATTTCATATTAGCATTTGATGATTTCACGGCTCCAAGGTCAAACAAAAACTATGACAAGAACTTGCTGTAGCAGCGTCTTTCATAAAAAGTTGTCATGATGCAAAACAACCACATACCAAAGCACTGATTTAATGAATTTGAGAAGAGAAAACTTTTGTACAAAACAGTGGCATGTACCTAAATTTTTCATTTGACTTTAAGTTTCGTATGCTGTTTTTTTCTCTTATTGGTCATTGATTTATTCAAGTAGGTTTTTTTGTTTTTAAAAAAATACTATGTAGCACTGGTTTTTTGTCACTGACTTTCTTGGATACCCATAATTGGTTCCTTGTAAGAAAATGATGAAGAAGAGAACAGGATTAAGATAATGTCTTGCCATGAGCTCGGTGATATAGAAAGGTGAAATAATCTGGCGGGCCATAGGATTGCTTTTTCATGATTTACTCTCTTGAAATCACTGTTGACTGCTAGATATAATGTCAAACTGCTTTCAGGTTTGGTTTCAACAAGAACTGTTTGGTTGTTCAGTGGTCTGGGGACAATCCTAACAGCCTAGCAGGTAAAAATGATAATTTTCATCTTTTTTTCTTCACATGTTCCATACTGAGATTACTTTAAGCTGTTTTCCGAAATAGGCACATTCATCTTTTTCCTCTGAAGTGCCTTTCCTTCAATTTCGCGCTTAGTAGAACAATGATTGATTGGGGATTGGGAATGCAATCTTTCATCTTTCGCATTATCTTCTAATTCTTTCCTGGTGATATATCTGTGCTTGATTTTAGTTGACGGGCTTATGGTTTCTTTTTTATTTCCTCTCCACCTTTATGAAAGCTTCTCATCTTGTTTTGCGCCCCTATTCTCATATTCTCTTAGTTCATCATGACTGCATACCGACTCAACATTCTGAACCTATGTAGGTCTGACCCTAAACACTCCTGGTGATCTGGCAATCAGTCTCGGCACTAGTGACACTGTAAGTTACAAGAAAGACATTCCTAATTTACTTGTTTATGCACTTGAAATTGGTTGCTGTATATCTTATCCCAGTTGCTCTTCTTGGGTTCTTTTTAGTCCGTGTACCATGTTGTGATTTGTATAGAGTCAGAGTTTAAGCATATTAACAAGCCTAATCAAAATTTCATTATTGCCCCAATTTGTCAATCATGTCTGCGTCCGATCTCCACAAAATACCTTGTAGGGAAATTCGGATGTTCATAATATTGTTTATGAGGCCCATCATAAGTTCTAATGTTGTTTAGCTTTACCTTAAGGAGGAGGAAAGATTTTTCCTAATTTTAGAAGTAAATAAAATCGAATGCACTAGTTGTTGAGTAGTGTTCAATATTGTTCACATTATTTTTGTTTTCTTTGAGATGATGAGTGGAACCTCAGTATCTGTTAATTTACTCCAATCTGAATTCGTAATGATTCACTTTTGACATGTTCAACCTTATCATTCAGGTTTTTGGGATTACGAGTGACCCCCAACCAAGCTTAGAAGGGCATGTATTTCCTAATCCTGTTGACACGAAAGGCTACATGGTAATGTTGGTCTATAAGAATGGCTCTTTGACTCGTGAAGGTGAACTGCTCATATCTGAATATATGATTCCAACATTTCAACCAATGTTTTAATTCCAACATTTTAACCAATGTTTTAATTCCAACATTTCAACCAATGTTTTAAAAGTCCAATTGTTCCTTGAAGTCGTAAAGAGGCTGGGTTAGTGGATGTGTTTATTATCGGTAGACAACTAGAAAATCTTCAAAAGTGAGTCAGAATAAACAATGAATCATTGTAAGTCAAATAATGATTATGACAGAAAATTCAACAAAAGAAGATTACTTGACTTATGAATGATAAATAACTAAGAATGAGAGGATAGACCAATCTGGTGGATATCGGTTCATATTCATTGCTGTTTAAGCACCAGCTTTGGTCCTGTTTTTAAAACATTGGTTTAAACAAATAAATTTTCTGAAAGTTCCTACTACTGACAATCACAATTCTGATAGATGTGCGTAATCAATGTGCGGATAAATCTTGGGAAGTTTTTGGCAAATTTATGCAACAAACACCTCCTCTGAATGGTAAGTTAACACATTCTTTGAAGGAGTTCACAGGAGTAGTTTCCTTTTTGTCTTTCTTACCTTTTTCTCTGCTATAGGTGGAAAGATTGGTTTCTACTACAAGGATTATGAAATACTTCCTCCCCTCCCGGGTAAGTTATTGGGTATGGATTTCCAAATATTTTAGCTGTGGTCTGCCAGAAAATATAACTTCAAAAAAAACTGAGTTCGGTGCATTGTCAACATTTCAACCTTGAAGATAATTGTGCCCCACAATTCAAATACTTGGGGTGTCGTGGTCCATCATCGGTTTACTACTTCAGAAGAATTTAAAATCGAACATGATTGTTCTAAGAGTTATTTATTCAACTATTTGTTCCAGTTTAGTTTTTTATTGCCAAATAGGACAATAGAAATCTAGGAAGTCCATGTGCTCTATTTTTATGGTCTACCTGTTTGTAAGTTATGTCCTAATTATTACACAATCTTTGGCATCAATTTTTTCACTCAATTTCCGTAGCGAAATGAAATTCTGAGAAAGCCTTTGAGGCGCTCTGCACCAGGAATTACTTTTTCTTGTTTATCACTACTAATAAACTCCAAACTTGCCTATGGTATCCAGTTGGTTTCCACCGATACGTTCTTGAGAATTTCAGTGGTGACACCTTAGATGGCGTAACTGAACATGAAGTGGAGGAATTTGATTCTCAGTCTGAGGTTAGTAGTAGTTCAAGATGAGGGCTCATGAGGTACACGGATGAGAACAGTTTTCTTATGGCTAAGTAAATTGAAATGCAGATTCGTGCATTGGTTGAAGGCCAGTTGCTCTCTATGCGAGGTCACGCTGAAAGATTTGGAATGCCTTCTCCTCCAAAACGAATAATAGCTACCGGAGGAGCATCAGCTAATCAGAACATTCTCAAAACAATAGCTGCCATCTTTGGCTGTGACGTCTATACAGTACAAAGACCAGGTACACATGGACACTCCCTCTTTAATACACCAAAATCATTTCGTTACTCAACTCAACATAGGCCTTTTTGAATGTCCTCCTTTGTTTGGGACGGGGTTAAAAGCAGGCTTCTTGGCTTAAAAGAGGCTTTCTGCGGGATGGCCTTTTTGCAATGGGTCAATAGGCCTTTTAGCTCTTATTGGTTGGCTTTTTGGATTTAGGGTTTAACTTGAGCAGGCCTACAAACAAAATTTTGATGGATTCGCCCTCAACGATTTGCGAAAGTAAATATCTAAGTTCTAAAAGATGTCATTTCACAGCTTGAGGACGAGGGCAATGGTTCAATTATAGGAATGAAAAATTGACTTGGGGATTCCACTCGGTTAGGAATTAATACAGACACAAAGGGGTTCGACATGAAGGTCATTTCGAACATTGAAGTCAAGATAAAGACAACAAAGGATAGGTTTCCTTTCTCGGAGTCAGCATAAAAAACAACAAAGGATATGCAAGTAACTAGTCATGATTACTAATTTGATGATTATAAAACACGGAAGCTGTAGGTTGTCAAAACGTGTTACAAAAATCCATATAAAAGCAGTTTTGACATTGGGTTGATGTTCTTTTTTACCCCAAAAAAAACATTGCACTTTTTGAAGCCCCAAAACTGGCTAAGAAACGTATCCCAAACATGTTTGTTGAAAATTTGTGCTGCTTCTGATAGAAAAATCTCTGACCTTTGCTTGACAGACTCTGCATCCCTTGGAGCTGCATTGAGGGCTGCTCATGGTTGGTTGTGCAACAAGAAGGGTAGTTTCGTACACATCTCACATATGTATGCCGACAAGTTGGACAAGACATCTCTTGGCTGCAAGCTTTCTGAAGCTGCTGGAGACAAAGAACTCGTCGCCAAGTATGGTTTGTTCATGAAGAAGAGACTGGAAATTGAGAACCGCCTTGTTCAAAAGCTAGGGCGCCTATGAAATGAAGCACAAACAAGCTTGGCATTGTGGTTTAGAATGTGATACAAGTTCAGGCTGATTTTGTTAATAAAGTTATGTGCTAGCTTTTCCTACACAAAATAAATTGGGAATAATAGAGTAGGAAAATTTTCCATCCCTTGGTAAATAATCTTTTGGATACTAATTTGTTGAGAATTAGGGTGAGAAAGGACTAAACTAGTCTTTTTAGAGACAATTGGTATTATTGGTGTTTAGTGATTCTTTTTTAACTTTTGGACAATTTTTGGAATTAATCATTCATCTCGACAAAGGAACATGAATATCACAAAAATATGGGTCAAAGTTGAAAAAAGTTCAAAAAAAAAATAACAAAAAGACATATTGTCTTTTTTAATTTTTTTTGTCTCTAATGGATTTTTTAAAAACTTTTGGTTGATATTTTTTGGATTCTTCTATTCAAGGTGGATGATTAATCTAAAAAGATTAGACCAATTTGAAAAATATGAGAAGGGAGGGACAATGAAAAGACATTTCTCTTAATTTAAGTTATACTCAGCCTTAATCAAACTAAAAATGCAGCGTTCATTTACAGAATAGAGGTGCAATTTGTTTCGTTTAAACTTATTGTTGAAAAATTGGCCAATTTCATTGCATTACGTGAGTTGCGAGATCCGAAGGAAGAATTTTATCATTTCGGAAAAAAATTAAAACGACATGATTTGGGAGGATACACAATGGAGAAAAGAGAAGTGTCTAAGATTTTACCATTTGAATATGCAACAATTTCAACATGGTAAGTTCAAGTTGAATTTGTACACTCAAGACTTCAAGAAATAAAGGGATAAGTGTGACATGATAAGGAATGGTGAGGTATGCATCAATTGAGAGTTGCCAACTGGCTGAGCAAAAATGGATCATGTGAAGAAGGCAGTTGGTATTATCTTACCCCTTAACATGGAAATACCCATATCTCAATAATTGGTTCGTTCCTTCTCTGACGGCAATTATTTACCGCCCGACGAACAAGTAGTTGATCTATCTCTAGTATGTTGAAGTCGACCATCTTGGTCACTTAAAGATAGTAGATCCAGAGTAAACTTGTCTCCTCTTGTTCGGACTTTTGATAACTAACACTATCGATACGTGATCTCTAATAGGCGAAATTAAGCTAAGGGGTCGCCCAAAATGTATGGTTTCGAATCTAAAGGATGAGACACATATGATAAATGTGAATGAAAGAAATGTGCTAGAGTAAGACCTGTACCGATAAATGTTGTAACCTGTTCCAATTGGTTGTTGACAATTTGGCCTGATGTGACCCATTTGGCCACATTCATAACATCTCCTTCTAGCATTCTTTTGATACTGAGTTCAATGCGATTCCATGCCCTTATTCTTGGCGACAACCTTCGAGTATTTTGTTGGTAGGGTTTTGGTGTGGTATGTCATTGATTGTAGCTCTTAATGAGTTCGCATTTTCTTGGATTTCTTTTTCTCATTGATTCAAGATTCTTTTTTGAGTTTGTGGTTTCATTTTTCACCATCAAAGCATTAAGCTCTAGTAACTCCTCGGTCTGTTTTGAACCAAACTTCAATCATTGTTGGATTTGGCTTCCCACACAATCGGTGTTTGCGAATTTTCGATAGTAACACGATCCTATTTGGAAGAATTTAAGATGGATAGGTTTGTGGGCTAATTAGGGCAAATCTAATTGCATCCACGATGGTCCTGTTGAAAATAAAGTTTTTATGTTATTTATGTAAATAAATAAGACCAATCACATTTTGTGATATTTAGCTTAGTGTACGGTCATTATAACCGCACACTTCGCTAAAATTAATTCATTTAAATGGTCTTATTTATTTATCCATAATTTGATTAAATAATTAATAGATCGGACAATCAAATCTTCACAGGATTCAGTATGATGTACGATTATTTTAACAACATATATTACCGATATCAATTAGATGATCACATTTTTTAATTAGGATGATATGCAGTTTAGTATGTGATTCTTGCAATGACACACAATATCACTGATATGGTGTGTTCGGTTGAGTATTTCTAAAATAATTTTTGGGGAAAGAAACTCTGAAATGTTGTTTGATATAAGTGTTTCAAAAAAAATTTAAAAGTTAAATTTTTTTGACATTTTCAAGGTGTCTCTCTCTTTTCTTTTATCGAGAGATAAAATTATTTGAAAAAAATAAAAATATTAATTTTTTTTTAAAAAACTTGTTTGGAAAAAAAATTTCCCAAACTAACACACCCACGTATATATAAATATACAAATAAAAAAGTGACCTACTACGGCACATGTGCCCTAGGGCTAGGGTAGTGGGGTGTGCAATACTTCTGATTTCCCGCGGCTCTTTTCCCTATAGCACATTAGTTTCTTTATTTTTTTAATAAAGTTAGGAAATTTTTTTTACTTTTATAGCTATATTTTTTAATATTTTTCGTATCAGACTCTAATTTTACATTCACTAAATGGAGAGACTGCAGTGACTCTTTAAATATAAAAAATTATTATAGTATTTATAAAATATAGAGGAACTCAAAAGAGACTAATGCAATATGTATTCGAATGAATTATTCTTCTAAATAAAAATGAGGAACTCAAGAGAAATTGGTGTGGATTCCAAAATAATAGAAAAGAATTTTGTCCTACAAGATGTGACTAGCATGACGCAAACAAACATAAAAAAAATGAAAAATGAAAAAGGGACAACCTGTTGATGACTAATGGGTCTTAATTTTCCCCTTTGAATGAACTGATTATTAGACCATGCTAGATCACAAACTCGCGTGAGGTAGTCTCTCCTAGCTTTGACTCCTGTGTTTTTTTTTTTCAAGGAGAGGAAGGCCATGAAGCTTATGGATAGTTATAGGCTCTAGACTTACCAACTCGGGACAAATAAAGACAAAGAAATACGGATATTAATATATATTTTATAAATATTTATACATATATAAATATTAATGTATAATTTACAAATATTGATATATTTTTTTATATTATTTATCATTTAATAGACGGTGATTAGCATTTTTTATGATGTATACACAACATATGGAGAAAAAAAGTACGAACAGAAAATTAGAAAAAAAAAAGTAGAGGAGAATCTAAAATTTTATGCATAAAGAAAATGTTAGAGAAAAAAATATCAGTGCGAGCCGTGTTTGAAATATCAAAATTGATACAGAAATTACTTACAGGTCGACGGGTAAATTTTCTTAGCTCTTTTTTCTTCGCTTCGCTTCTTCTCTCTCTCTGCAAAAACAAAATGATTATTTTCTCTGTCCAATCTTTGTTTCCTGATACTTTTTTTTTTACAAAGATGTGTGGCTACGGATTTAATTAATTATGAGTCTTATTTTAGCAAGCCTATCAACTGCTTTGTTCAGATTTTTATTTTTGTCAAATCCTAATTTGTTTGGATTTTTATAGATAATTTGGAATACTTATCTTTTATATATGCAAGTATATCTATTATAAAAATGGAGATTATATAAGTCAAAGCTAAGCCCTGACTTCATGTGTAACGCTCCGATTTCTTGAAATATTATATAATTTATTTAAAAATCTTATTTTAGTAAAAGATAAGATTTAAATAGAAATACTCACAAATATTTATTAATTAAAAATTAAAATCAAGTTCAAGAGTGCATAATTCGAAAATGACCAAATTACCCCTGGATTTACATTTATTTATAACCTCAAAACAAAGAAATATCAAAACTAAAACTAAGAGTACAACATCCAAGCGAACAACTCTTCTCCATCGACAGCAGGCACATCTTGCGCGGGTTGCTTCTCCGTTTGCTCATCCCTACCAGAGACAGAGAAGTTGCATCGATAAATAATGAAACTCAGTATATAAATTTACCCGAAAAACCAAACCCACAGGTAATACATTACATAACAGATATGTACGCAAAACATTTGAGATATTAAGCATGAAAGAAAGTATAACAGTAATTACGAACGATAATGCTAAAACCTTGGTAAGTTTTATTGAATCCCTTTAATGCTTTTAGGTACACCGTAAAGTATACCATATCATCCCTTAGACACTTGTATAGAACCATTAGTTGACATTGACCAGTCCTTGCCTACCCGTGGATTATAATTCCAATCATAGCCCGACAAGGAAAGAACCTTCTACCGTTCTATCAAGTCAATACCTATCTAGATCCTACAAACATGACGTCACTAGGTTCAGTCTTTATGTACTTTAGTCACTTCTCCTGATAGACTCATAGACATGCAAAACTCTAGCCGTCAGTCCCTCGGGGTCCAGAGTTGTCTTCGCAGATGTCCCTGAAATCACCCTCTACCGTTTCCAACTTCTCCTACTAAGGGCCCTTAAATCAATTCATAACATATATCTCATATCACGTAATCACATGTCACACCAAGCCAACCACACCAGGTTATCAATTTTCATTAAACTTCTCACACAAGTTTCTACGGTGTTCTTTATTTTACAACGCACTTCCAATACCCCCGTTGTCTTATTTAGGTGTCGTTTGAACCAGTGTTCCTAACGTATTTCTAGATTTTCCCAAAATAATCCCAATCACATATCAAGTTAGCACATTAGTCATTGTATCCCAAAATACGAAGTATTCACAACCCTAAAGTAGCATAACGGTTGAACTCGGAACAACCACAACAATCGCATCACCATACGATTAACGTGTCTTAAAAACTTAACATGTCCTATCAACATATCTCATGCTTTCATAGTTACATCATTCTATTCTACACATTACATGCATAAATCTCGTAGAATAACAACGTAAATAACAACTATGAGTGGGTACATGTGCATTGTGTAGAATTAGAGGTTAAATAGTCTATAAAAATAGAAACCAGAAACATAAATCATGGTCTGAAACTAATCTGAACATTCTGTCCAAACTGCCTATTTTCCAACAGGCCGCTCTAAAGCAAGCTACTAAATATCAACTACTGAAAAAATTGGACAGTAGACAGAATCCGACAAAATTTAAGGGGTCGCTTGAGTGGCCTGAAGCTCACTCGAGCATCTTAGAGCTCTTTCAAGCGAGCCTTCGTTTATTCCCAGATTCTAGGTTAGGATTCCTGCACAAAATCTGGGTTTGTTCAATAAAAAATAGGCATGATCAAAACATAAAACTTCTCAAATTGGTTACTTGAGTTCGTAACATATGAACCTAACATGCTTTCCCCTAAATCAATTTGAGCATACAAACCACATAATACATGAAATCAAAAGTTTTAATTGAAAATAACAAGAACAAATCCCTAACATGCATCTTTAACCTAATCATGCTCAAACCTTGAAATTAATGACAAAATCTAAAACTTAGGATTGGTAGGTAACTAAACCTACCTCGATCCGAAGTAATCAAGCGAAGAACAACCACGAATTATTGAAAATCAAATGGGCAGCACCTCTCTCCTCAGGAACACTAAAAAATCCTCACAAAGCTCTCTAATTTCTAATTTTATAGGTGTAGAATGAAAACCAACGTCTGCTACTGATTAAATAGAGATTACAGCCATAAAACCCGAATAAACACGGCCATAAATCATATCAAAACGATTTTCCCTCATCAATCCACCATAACTTCAAATCTGCAGTTTCTGAATTTCAAACGACCGCTCGAGCGGCCTCTAGAGCGAGCTCAAAAAATAAAATTTATTTTTTTTAGTTTAATAATATTAATCAGTAACATTAATTAAATAATAGAATAATAACAACAAATTAATTAATAAATAATTTTAAAATTAATTTAAAATTTAGGGTTATTACATCATGGGCTTGGTTTCTCCCAACGTTAATCTACTTTATTCAAGAGATTGGTAAAATTTCCTATTGGATTGCAAATTCCATGACACATCAAATTAATATTATTATGAATTTATTTTTTTTTGTGAGAATAAAAAATTGATTAGGAGTTTCCGGTTCTAATTTGAGAGAGCAATTCACACAAATGTGACTTATGTGCCAGTAAAGTATGGGAATTTGCAAGATCAAAGCTGAACAGGTTGGAGCTACTCATTTGGCTCATAAAATATTGTTAGAAAAAATAGATTTAATCCACAATTTTTGGGGACTTTGTTCTAAAAATTAAGGGGTACCTTAAGATCACTTGAGGTGAATCTTAGTGGATTTGTGTACTCCAGTGCAATGAGTTTAAACCTTAAAAAAAATAGATAAAATCCATTAAGATTTGAATGAGAAATTGATTCTTTAAGTATGTCTATGTGTAGTATGCAGGAAGATAATATGTCACCTAGTCCCACATCGGAAAAATACAATTTATGTGTTTCGTATATAAGTCTCAAGTTTGCCTAAGTGTTCGGACCCTTGGGAGGTGCTAAGTTTTTCGAAGGAGGGAGGACTTAGGTAACGTGGGCTTTGTGGTCCGAAATTACCATACGCGTGCGCGCT
Source organism: Arbutus unedo (assembly GCA_014822125.1). Classification (NCBI taxonomy): domain Eukaryota; kingdom Viridiplantae; phylum Streptophyta; class Magnoliopsida; order Ericales; family Ericaceae; genus Arbutus; species Arbutus unedo. The sequence goes on from JABCMJ010006702.1 coordinate 15,589, forward strand.
GCTACCTCATGTCCGAACCGCTGCGTGACGGGGGCCAAGGCCATGGTCTGTGATCCATCATGGGTCTGGGCCTCGGCTTGGTTTGATTTGGTCATGGAGCCCTTATGGCTTATGTTTTTATTGCCCAGAAGGTTGGGCTCTTGCTTGGCTAGTATCAATTTTCATTTCATGTGTACTTTAAATTACTAAAGAAATATTCTCTTTGTTGATTTGTTGTAATAAAGCAATTCGGAAGCTAAAAAATTGATGATCACCCCAATGCAAAATTATGACAAGATGGAAAAATTGTTCAAAAAAGACGGGCACTGGTGAAGGTGCTGAAATTGCCAAAGAGAGAAAAAAAAAAAAAAGGGCTACCTCAATGAGTGGAGATCTTATGGAAACCATTGATGGAATCGATGAGATGTTATCTCAAAATGAGGTTACTTTAGAAAATTATAATGATGTGGAATTTTTATTTGGCTGAGCAACGTCCCCAATACGTTCAACTTGAATGTCTCAAAATCCGAAACTTTCCAAAACAATTTCAAAGGGTAAGAAAAAAAGCGCCACGTGATGAGGATAAAGAGACAAATATGATTATTAAAACAACACTAGACAATGTTGCGCAAGCAATTAGAGAGAAAAATACTATTTATAAGAAGTCACATGGGCAAATATCGGTAGATGAAATCTATGGTGCATTGGTAGAAGTCGGAGTAGACAGATATATGATTTCTCATTGCATCCTTTACCTTTTGGAGAATAATGCAATGAGAAAGACATTTTTCGATTTGCCACATAACGTGCAGAAGGAATTTTTAGAGTGCAAGATGGGTCATCATTCCACCCCATGATGAATTTTCTGATACTTAGTTCTACGATACTATATTAGTTTACCTAAGTATGAAATTTTCATTTTCAATTTTCATTTCTAATTTAATTAGTTGTTTTAGGGTGTTTTTTTTTTTGCAAAGTAACAAACATAATTACTTGTTTTTTAGTTGTTTTAACATGTTTTATTAATAATATTTATTTGCTTACACACATTATCCATTGCTCATTGTATATTTTATACACGGTGCTTACGTGTTGAGATAGAAAGTAAACAATATATTAAAATCAACCTATTGTTTTAACTCACAAGATGAAAGATTAAAAAGATAAAGTATGTTATGACACACTTTTATTCCTTAACCAAATACGGAAGAATGTTTTAGAATTTGACTTTCCACCTCATGAACCAAATAAAGTGTTGTTTGATAAAACTGAAAGTTGAAAATTTAAAATTGAAAATTAAGCACTATAAATTGAATACTGAATTTTTTAAGCATAAAAACTATTTGTTATGTATTGAAATTTAAGTATTGAATTAATCAAGCTATTTGGTCTGCACAATGAGCTGAAGTTTGAAATTAATTGATTTTTTTTACTTAGCCCTCTATAGGCCTTGCAACACACCAAGCACCACCTGATGTTGTAAGCATGGTTGTGGTGATGGTCGGAGGTGATAGAGTGGTGGTTGGTATAGTGGTGGCAGATGGCGATGGCGGTGGTCGACAGTGTGGCAGTGGTTAGTGGTGGGTGACAATAATGGTTAGTGGGGTGACAGGTGGCGGTGGCGGGTGGCGGGTGACAGTAGTTGTAACGAACCAAAATCTTGTAAAAAAAAAAATAATAATACCATTTTAAAATTCATGTTTGAATTATTTAGTTATTTTGTACTCATTTATTTTATGAACAGATAAAATTTATTAAGTGATTGACAATTATGATCAAGATTACACGATAAGCAAGTACCACATGATTTGTTTTCCCCATCATTTCTCTCATTAACATACCAATAGAATCCTAAGTGCTTTTCTCATAACAAAATCAGTTTTTTTGAGAATTTTGATAACAAAAATTATTAGGTTTAATTATTTTTTATGAACAAAATTATTAGATTTCATTAATTTTAATTAAGGATTTTATTGTAGTGATTATGAGGAGTTTTTCCTATAAAATTCAATTAAAATTCTTAATTTTCCCTTCATCATTTTTGGAGTAAAAACCAGAGATAGATTAAAAGGTTTTTGGAAGTTTTTTGGAGGGAGAGAGGTAGAGTTCATTGTCAAGATTTGAAGCTCCGTCCAAATGAAGTTCTAGCATTTTCCCCTTGATTCTTTGTTTTATTTCACGATCGAGGTAGAAAAATCTTATTTCCGACCCTTACAAATATATTTGTGGTACAATTTTATGTTTAGTTTTATGTAATTATGTGATTTTTGATCGATTCGTACTAGGAAGCATAAACCCTATAAATTTGCGAATCTGGGAAAAAAGAAACGTAGTGTTAATTTGATTTTAGGAATTTTTGTTAAAATTGTTCAAAGCCTCCAAATTTTTTAAATCTTTTAATGGAAGTAACTTTATGTGTCTTCTGTATCGGGTAAACATTTCGAAGCCTAAATCAAAGTATAAAATTCTATAAGAATCTTTAACTGAACTGCTGCGAATTCGTTACTGTGCAGGCTACACTGACACACATTAGGAAAACAGCCATAACTTTTAGCACGGGTATCGAAATTGCGCACCGTTTATTTTGTTAGAAACTAGACACGTAGAACTTCAAAAATATGTGAATATTGTATTTTAGTTCTACCTGAAAAAAATTAATTTTTCGTTTGAAATTGATGGTGCAGTTTTTAGTGTTCATAAATATGTTAGTAGCTGTAATTTAGAAGTTTGCTCAAGCGACTTGTCTAAACTCATAAAGTTTCTAAAATATTTTAGCATGTTGTTTGAGTCCATGGACTTTGGATCAAACTGCTCAATTATCCAGAATGCATATACACATTGCACAAGTATCTACTGTACTAGTATTATGTTCACGGGTCCCGGTGAAATCTCGTGTGAGCCGAAATACCGTAGAATTGGCTTTGATGTGTTTTGTTTTTATGATATGTGTCAGCATAATTGTTATAGTTGTTGTTGAGATTTGATTGAGTTGACAAAATCTGAATGAACGTAAAAAGTGAAACGAAACGAATTACAACTGTCGTGCTATTTGTTCCGGGTTAGATTTTTGAGTGATTGGTGGTTCGATTCCCTTTTATTTTTGTGCCGTGTTAGATTTTCGAGGTAAGTGGTAGTTCGATTCTCCTTTATTTTTGTTCTGGGTTCAATTTCTGAGGTGATTAGTAGTTCGATTCTCTTTCACTTTTGTGCCGGGTTAGATTCTCGAGATGACTGATGGTTCGTTTCCCCTTTATTTTTGTGCCGGGTTAGATTCCCGAGGTGACTGGTGGTTCAATTCCCCTTCATTTTTGTGCTGGGTTAAATTTTCAAGGTGATTGGTGGTTCGATTCTCTTTCACTTTTGTTACGAGTTAGATTTTCGAGGTAATTGATGGTTCAATTTCTCTTCATTTTTGTGTCGGGTTAAATTCACAAGGTGATTGGTAGTTCAATTCTCTTTCACTTTTGTATTTCGGATTCAATTTTTTAGGTGAGTTAGATTTTCACTGGTCGTCGTGCCATGTTTTGTGTGGATTTGATTCCCAATCGAGCATCGTTTCGATTAAAAAAAAAGAGATTGAACTTAAATCACCCAAATATTATTTCACTGTCTTTTATTATATCAGCATCTATTCTTATCTCATTATTATATTTAATATCTAAGCACTTGTTGATATTGTTAACTCTGCTATAACTGTTTATCATGTTGTATGTGTTATGTTCTTTGAATTTGGTTTTCAGGTAATCGTTTTCTGTCGAGTGTCAAAACTCATTAGTGCAACTTTTCTGCCCCTAGTATTTTATATTAGATGTTGAAGAGCACTTGGAGAATCTACCCGAGCAAGAGGAGTCGGGAGCTGCTAGAGAAGACTGTGGCGGCATTTGGCTGCCTTACCCTTAGATGCTCTATTTTTAAAAAAAATAAATTTATACTCTAAGGGTTATTTATGTCAATTTTACTTCCTCATTTTTTTAAAACTCTGATTTATCTTATTTTTTATTAAATAATAAAAGGCATTTCTTTAATTTATGTTTTAATTAATCAAATAATTGAATAAATGATTTTAATTAATGTCTCGAAAAATGGGATGTTACAATGGTAGTTAGTAGCGGTGGTCAATAGTGTGGTGGTTAGTGACGGTGGGAGTGACAGTGGTGGTTAGTGGCGTTAGTCGGTAGTATGGTGGTGGTGGTGGTGGGTGGCTGTTGTAGTTAGTAGCGGGTGACAGGTGAGGTGGTGGTTAGTGGTAGTAGTCATCAGTGTGGTGATTGGTGATGATTGCAGGTGACGGTAGTGGTTAGTGATAGTGGTGGCGGGTGACAGTGATGATTAGTGGCAGTGGCAAGTGGAGGGTGACGGTGATGGTTAGTAGCGGTGGTAGTCAGCAGTATAGTGGTTAGTGGTTAGTGGTGGCAACGGTAACTGTGGTGGTTAGTATGGTGGCGGTGGAGGCGACGGTGACGACAACGTCGACGGTTAGTGGTTAGTGGCGGATGGCGGTTGTAGTGGTAGTTAGCGCCGGTGGTCAGTGATGTGGTGAACAGGCTTTTTTAAAAAAACTCTTACGAGTGTGTTCAATTCTTTAATTAAATTGGAACAATTACTTAATTGTTTATTATTTATTTTTATTGAAACTTTAAAGTATTAAGTTTTTTAAAATTTAGTTATTTAACCAACAAATTATTTTTTTATTTAACCTAAAACAGTGGTAAAATAAATTATCAAACAAATCTTAAGTGAAAAATGTATCCCTCTCTCCCTTGCCCAAACTAAGCGTTAAACCGACATCTATTTTAATATATAAAGGGACACCACCATTATGGTGTCCCTTTTTTATGTCATTGTGTCTACTTTTTAGTTTCCTTAAATGTACCCAGAAATAATTCTTAATTTCTTTTCAAATACATTACATACCCAACAATTGTAAGGGTAAAAATGAAATTTTGCACTCTCCACTAATTGTTAATTTCAGTTTTATTTTCTTTCTCACTATCAAACAAACTTCAACTTTTTAACTTCCTCTACACCTTCTCCTTCTCCGTTGAAATCAAACTTCTCTTCCACCACCTTCTCCCTTCACCCCACCACTACCACCACCTCTCTATCTTCCCCATAGATTCATCCGTGGAAACTACATTCGATAGTGATATGGAGATACCCAACAAATTTAGAGCCAAAGTTGTTGGTTGTCGCAATTGGGATAATGTGGCAGCCAAATTCATTGCTTTAAACACTCCAAAACTAATTAACTCCTTTCACAGTAATTCTTATCTCATTTGTATTATTACACATGCATTTCTACAAACACCATTGATATCGCCTATAAATGCTTTCGTTTATTTGTATCTAATTGGCGTGCTGAAACGGACCTATTAATCAATGTTCTTGGTTTGTGCGAAAAATTTTACAGTTAAACCCATTTTAAAATTAGATGAAATTTTGATGAAGTAAGGCTGAAAGTATCTGATTCTTATACCGTCATTTTTACAAGCACATTCACATCAAGTGTAATTGCTTTGTTTGTGTGAAGAAAAATTTGAAGAAATTGAGAGAATAGAAATTTTCAGTGTATTCTGTGTATGAAATGAGGACATCAAATTCTATACCACCACATTGAAAAATCCCAAAGGTATATCTCCCTCTCTCTTTCACTTCCTCGCATTTACTATTTTGCCGCTTGAATTCATTTGAGGGCTTTCCAATTAATTTTAACAAATAATGCTTATATGAATTGTGTTTTATTTCACCCTTGCAGTTGTAAATTATTGAATCGTTGTGTAAATTTTTTATTTACCCAAATGATATCACTTCTCCTCTATTTGCGTCAAATATTGAGTCTCAATCGATATTTTCGCTCAACACTACATCATATTTTTATCCTTTAATTATATGGTGGTCGATATTTTCATTTGGGCTATTTCTTTATTTTTTTAGAACAATTCCAATATCCACTGACTTTAAAATAAATTAATTTTCTCTAATTTTTTTGTCAAAAAATGGGAATTAGTGTTTTGAGCCAACCCTGACTACCACTCACTACTCCCACTATGGCAGTACTTTGATCACATGGGTTCTCATTTTTAAAACAAATAACACCTAAAAAGACTATTTAAATACATATAAATGGTGCCTTGCCCGTTATCTTTTGGTTTTCCCTTTTGTTTCCATTGCATATTCGTGCAAAATTTATTTATGTTTCTACTCTTACTATGTAATTCCAAATTATTTAAGTTCATATATTTTTTTCGCAATTGAAAAATTATATTTATTTTTATATATTGTAGATTATGAGTGATACCGGTTCGGTTTGGTTTAATTTTGTCAAAAAATTAGGACCAAACTGGTTATTTCAGTTTGAAGGTTTTAAAACCGAAATCGAACCAAAGTAGTTCGGTTTGGCCCGGTTTGATTTTGCCGTAATTGGACTTGGGCCAAAAATAAAAATATTATAAGTAATTAATAAACCCAACACATCAGACTAAATTTTATTAAAAAATCACTGAGAACCGAGAGATGGAGGGCCTGAAACGCTGAGGGTGAGTGAGATTGTGAGAGATAGGACACTGAGAATGAGAAGTGGAGGCGATGAGAGGCTGAGGGTAAATAAAAAGTGAAAGTGAATGAAACGATCATGTTTTTTTACATATACATGATTACAAACGGTGTAATACTGTATCTATATTTTTAAATTTTTGAATTTTTAAATTTTTTTACATATACCAGTTCGGTCCGGTTTAATTTGGGTTGAAAAAATCTAAAACTGAAAATCAAAATGTAATTTTTCTAAATTTTCAAACCGAACTAGGCCGAATGAACTAAAAAACTAAACCGAATTACCGATTTAATTCGATTTGCCAATTTAATTTGATTTTCCGGTTTGCGCTTCACCCCGTTGTAGATGCACGACGCGCGCTAGTGGTTTTGAGCGGCCGCTACATAGACCCCGAATCCGAATAGAAGTGTACTGTCGATTTTCTCTTAAACCCTAGTGCCCTCCTGCTCTCAAATCCAGTTCCTTCAAATCCTTCTCTCTTTGCAGCCACGACGGTAATCGAAGGGTGAACCTGAATTACACGTCCAACTCTGCTACAGCACGCCATAATCCAAAACCACCGCACAAAAAAAGAGAATCAAAAACCCTAAAATCGATTAGATTTTGAACATACCTGTCCCAACATCAATGACGGAGTATCGGGCTGTAGATGGAGGCGGCAACGTCGATGATTCAATTCCTCGCGGCGGTCCCATATTCGTTCCCAACATGGTCAGTCTTTTAACTAGGGTTTCTACATTTGAGGATTCTGTGATCCAGGAACTTCAGAATCTCCAAACGGATTTGAATACGGACTCGATGGAAACGTTTGACGACGAAATTTCCGTTGATGAACTTAAGATTGTTACAGAGGAAGACTTGGCAATTAAGGCCATTGAGGAAGTATTCAAGGATGATGGTTCCTTGAAAGGATCTTCTCTCCAAAATTGTAGAACTATCACGAATAAAAGCAAGGGAATCACTGGGAAGGGTCAAGATGTTGATGATCAAGAAAATTGTGCTGAACAAGACAATATTGCGAAGGACATGAAGAGAAACAGAATCAACGAGGAGAGCAATAACTTTGAAGATGAAGAAAATTGTGCAGAAAATTTGAAAACCGCGAAGAAAAGGAAGACGATGAAAGGGAAGAACCATAATTTTGGAGAGGACGGAAATTTTGATGCAAAAGTGGAACCTTTTTTGAAAATTAAGCAAAAACAAGAGGAAGAAAAAGCAGCAGCGAGGCTGCATTCATTCAATGGTGGTCTGCAGAAAACCAATGAATGCGAGACCAAATCCTTGGATGAAATTGAAAGGATGATTTCTCTCAGGTCCATAGATGGTGTAACCAAAGTGAATAAATCAAATTTTCATGGCGATCACGTACCGGTGATTTATCCAGAAGTTGTTCTATGCATCGAGGTTTACAGTAACAAGCATCAAGCTAGGATGAAGACTCAAGAATTCCTAGTTTTGGGATGTCAATTCTTGAGTGAGCTGAAAGACAAGATATACTGCTTAACAGATAAGGTCATGCAAAAGGCAGAACAACATGACCCTTCTGGGTATTTCCTCATAGAAGATGTATTTTGCAATGATATGAGAGATGCCAAGGCTACAGACTACAGCGAGCCTATTCTTGATTGGCTTAGAAACTCCAAGGACGAGGCAGCTGAAAAATGGGAGGCAATTTTATCTGGTCAATTACAGAAGAAGCAGAAGGCATTATTAGGGAATGGGATAAGTTCAAAGTTGCCTTGTTTTAGAGCAGTTGAAATGCAGAAGACGCGGTTTTGTGACTTGAGTTTTCGGGTTGGTGCTGGGTATCTGTACTGTCACCAGGGTGCTTGCAAGCATATAATTGTGGTGAGGGATATGAGGCTTATTCATCCGAAAGATGTGCAGAACCGGAGGGTTTATCCGATTGTGACCTTCCAATTTAAGGAACGGTTGCAGAAATGTTCTGTTTGTAAGATTTGTATTGCGGAGAAGGTAACAGTCGATGACAAGTGGGCTGCGGAGAATCCATGCTATTTTTGCAGGAACTGCTATTACATGCTTCACTATGCTGATGGTTCGCTGCTGTATGAAGAGTTCTCAGTGTATGACTACCTTCATGAATAATTGTCACATTCTTTTATCAGAAATTCTTATCCTATAATTCAATGGTTATTCTTCAATACACAATTTTGTGAAAAGAGCTGATCATTTATTCATCACTGCTTCAAAATCACGTATATTATCCAGCCTCTGCCCTTACTGTGCTTATTTGAAACAAATTTATCTCATCTCACTTTAGAGTGGTAACTTTTGCATTGGGAGGGTTCGGTTTCATCTTCATAGCAGACAAGCTAAATTGCTATTGAACTGATAGTTCCGGAGTGTAGTAGTTTTGCTTCAATGGAGGTTGGTTATCATTCACATGTAACACCGGATCCTATAGCTTAATTTTTACCATTTCTCAGCTGACTTATCTGTTCCATAAGATCCTTTGGATTGTGGCAGAGATTGCAAGACTGCTGTGATAACTTACTCAACACTTACCATTTTCTTCTAAAATTTCCTACCCCATAAAGGAGGAGGAAGAAATGCTTTTTTCACTCCCTTTTCTTTTGATATGTTTTAATAGTTTTATTCTTCTTTTTCTTCTCCCCTTTTCTGCACATAAATCCAATATCAAAATTTTGGGTCATTTAAAAAAGCTATGGGAGTGTGTCTTAATCAAAAAGTGCTCTTATAGTCTGTGCTTCGCTGCTGGCAACTATTGAATGGTAACTGACAATGAACTCTGGACTACGTTGGTGCTAAACAATTATTGTCATCGCCAAAACTTCCTGCATGTTCGCAAAAAGCCTTTAAAGTTGAGTTAAAAGTCCACGATTTGGGAGGGTATTCCCAATTGCAAATATGTTACGTAGCAGTTCCTGCAAGGTTATAGGTGATTTACTTCAACAACCTTTTGATCTTTAGATGGTGAGTGAAATCATCAAAATCCCATCCCTGCCCATCCTAGGCATTAGTTGTAGTATCATGTTCATCATGGTGTTGTTTCTGAAGCATCAGGGATTTTTTTCTTGATAATTTGAAAGACTGTAACTGTATTATAAATGCCTTGGATAATAACCCCAATCTCTCTTCGTGTTGCCCAAGGCCCCAAGCCATGGGCCCTCATAAAAATTTCATGGAAGACTCAACTTTATGCTGTGGAGATTTACTGCAGATGCTATAACCCACCAGGATTGTGCATTTGTAATGCTCCCAGGTCCCCTATTGACCATCTATCTTGCCCCATATGCGGGGGTAGTTTGGATTAGGTAGTCCAAACAGAAAATAATTAGTATTTCTAGTTGCTAGTTAACTTATTGGTTGTATTAGGTGTTGTCGAATAGTGAAATGTTCAAGCTTAACACCATAAGTTACAAAAATAAACCATTTTGCATGATGAATAATTAGCTATATTTCGGTGTTTGTTGACTTGGGTATTAGGTAAATACACGTGTTCATTTCCGACACTACGTAACACAATATTAGGAAAATTGAGGGAAGGATGCATGTATGTCACTTTGATAGTATCTAGATCCTACCTCTATGATACTTCAAGTATGGACTAGTACAAGGAATACCCATCGATTATCATCTCGTCTTTTCCAGTTTAGTGTATGGATGAATTAGATTTTTGAGATGCTGCAGAAATATTTTTGTTGGTTCGTTTGGATGAGAGATTT
>JABCMJ010006706.1:0-10263 GCA_014822125.1 Arbutus unedo
CATTTTGACCATCACTATAAGAAAAATTACATTTTGTGAGTAAAAATTTGGTCATTAAATGGCTGTATTTAATCACTAAAAGTCAACCGTGACAAAAAATATCTTTGTCCCCTAATCCTAATCACAAAAACATATCTGTGACCAAAAATTCTTTGGTTGCAAAAATATATTATTTAGTGACTAAAGTATAGTTGCTGAATGTTCTTTTCAGTGTTAAAATTGGTTTGTCATTTATACTTAGTAGTCATTGAATAATTTTTTCAGTGATTAAAAAGTAGTCACTGTTAGTATCATATAGTGACTAACTAAGTTAATCACGAAAAACTTCTGATCACACTATAAATGTTATTTTTTCAATGATAAAAAAGTAATCACTATTTTTCATCTTTCAATGACTAATTTTTTGCTCTAATTCGATCATAATATGTATTTTTTTCTTATTCAATATAATTTTTAACGGGCCAAATAAATTTTTATTCCCATTTCAATCTCCTATAACTTGTACACATTTTTTAAAACCAAAACCATTCCCCGCACTCAAACCAAACGGAATTCGCATATTTTTCAAACTAGTCCAAAACCTTAACCCTTTCATCACACTTTTACCTCAAATAGTTAATCCAATTACCTAGTATGATTGTAGAATTCTAGAATTTCAATGTAATGACCTATTGCTTGATTCCATAATTTCCTATTTCGCAACACATTTTCAGAATTATACACTTAGTATGATTGCAGCACAATCAGAATCTGCTTTATAATTCAGTGTAAAAACTACAACAAAAATGTGATTCTCTGACGAAAATGCCCATGATGAACGTAAAATTCATCTCTAAATATGCGCATTTTGTGAGAAACATTTGTTTTGTCACCAATTAGAAAGGAAACAAACATTTAAGGTGAGAAAATTATATTTTGTCACAAAATATTGTCCATTAATAGTGAGGCAAATATAACTTTCATCATAGAACAAATGGACAAACAAAAGTTTAGGTGACAAAATATTTTGTTTCCTCACTAATATATTCCCTCCGTTTCGCAATTTCATCCAAAAAAAAAGTTTTTGTGTGAGAAATTTTGTTTCGTCACCCAATTTGTTTGAAACTAATTTCACACAAAAAGAAAGTTTTTGCATGAGAAAACTTATTTCATTATGTAATTATTAAAAGAAATGCTTTTACATTAGAAAACTTGTTTTGTCATCTTATTTATTACATATATAAAGGGAGATCATCACTTTGGTGTTTATCTTTGTGTCAATTTTTCTACTACCAAAATTACCCTTTAGAATTAAACATTTGATCTTTGAATTTTTTTAATCCATATCAAGTGCTACGAGCAAATCAATAAATAATTAAACTAGTAACTACTTTTTTTCTTTTTTCATACGTGTTTTTCTTTTATTTATTTTTTGAAATAATAATACAATATTAAAAAAATATAAAATGTAATAAGTATTTAAATTTTAACAAAATCAACTTGCACATGCAACACATGCGTTAGCACTCTAGTTTATTTAAAGCAAATAGCTAACAAAAAATATTCCTTACAAAAAAATGTTTTTGCGTGAAAAAGCTTGTTTCATTACCCAATTTATTAAAAGAAAAGTTTTTGGCTGAGAAAATTTATTTCTTCTCTGAATTTATTTGAAACTAATAGGTGATGAAAATATTTACTCAAAAAAGGAAATTTTTTGCGTGAGAAAACTTATTTCGTCATCCAACCTGTTATATATATAAAGGGAGAGCATCACTTTGGTATTTGTCTTTGTGTCAACTTTTCTACTATCAAAATTACTCATTGCAATTAAACATTGACCGTTCAAAAATTTTGATCAATATAATGTGTTATGTGCAAATTAATAAACAGTAACTACTTTTTTTTTTACCACTATCCCCATAACTCATGTTTACATTCATTTTTCCCTTTTTATGTGTTTTAATTTAAATTTATTTTTTGAAAACAATAATAAAATATTACTAAATATATAAAATGATGTTCTATTTAAATTTTAACAAAAATTAACTTGCAGATACATCACATATGTTAGTCCTATCGTTTGTTTAAAATCAATAGGTGACGGAAAACATTTCTCACAAAAAAAAGTTCTTTTGTGACAACTTATTTCATCACCTAATTTTTTTGGAAGCAAATATGTGACAAAAAATTTCTCAAAAAAAAATATTTTGCATGAGAAAACTTGTTTTGTCACACAATTTATAAAAACAAGGGTGAATTACATTGACCGTTTATAACAAATACAATGCCCTCATTGAAGTATCTAAAATTACTCTAACCTCTCTTATTTTTCAAACTATTATGCAGTAACCACCCCTACCGTAAAAATCTATCAAATGTCGTTAGATACGCTATTAAAACTTAAAATTTAAAATTTTTTTGACAAAACAAACTGTAATATAATTTTTATCAAGTCCAAAATAACCTATGTTAAATTTTTGTGATTTTTCTAAAGTAAAAATTTGAACAAATTTTAAAACTCTGCTTGACTTTAGAAAAATCTAAAAAAATCATCAGAAGTTATTTCAAACGCAATAAAAATTATGTTATAATTCATTTTGTCAAAAAAAATCTTGAACATGAAGTTTTAATATCGTAACTAATGATGTTTGACTAATTTTAATAGTAAGGGAGATAATTGTATAATAGTTTAAAAAATAATAGAGGTCAGAATAATTTTAGAAACCTTAGGGAGGGCATTGTACTTTTTATAAACCTCTGAAGAGGTCAGTGTAATTCACTCTAAAAAGAAAAGTTATTCTGCGAGGAAACTTATTTCGTCACTCAAATTATTTGAAACTAATAGGTGATGATAAAATTTCCTCACCAAATATAAGTTTTTGGGTGAGAACATTTATTTCACCACCCAATTAATTACAGAAAAACTACCACTAGATTTTGTATTTTACCCATTAGATCTTATATTTTATCCTTTCTTCGGATATATTAATGTAGAAGGTTGTCTTGATCATATATACTTATATGTATCAAAATTTTTGTACATTACCCCCTAGTATGGGACGTATCACAGTCAAAACAAGGTACATCGGAGTATGTACTGTTCCGGCCAAGATACGACCGTGAATAATTATTTAGAGTTTCTTTATTGCTTTACCACTTGCTCACTCGCGTTGACAATCTACAGTAAAATATTTCTTCTCTTTCTAGATCCTATAGCCTAAACCCTACCCCTAAACCCTATACCATATACCCTAAACCTTCAAAAACAATATATCCTAAATCTTAAACCATAAACGCTACTCTCAAAACCCTCCACCCTAGACCCACTCTCTAAACCTCAAATCTTAGAGCATTCATATTAGTTTCTCTATTTTTTAAACTAAATTACAAAAAAATGTTCACTTTTTCTACTTTAGAGAGCCACATGTTCTAATGTCTCTTGTATCATACTCTAAAATTGGGTGACTAATGACCAATTCTAATTTTGCAATCTCCTCAAATATAAAGAGTCAATATAGCATTCACAAAATAGAATAAACATCTAGAAAGCCTAATGTGAAACATATTTAGAATAATTGCTCCTCAAAATATAGAAAAAAGAACTAAAGAGAAACTGATGTGGATGCTCTTAGATAACATAACCTAAACTCCAAACCCTGAAGCTCTGTTCAGTTGTTAGTATAGTTGTCTAAGAAAGTTATTCTTGAAAAAAGTGAAATGAATTGAAATAAAAGAAAATGACATCTATTTTTTTTGTTCATTTGACGAAAGAATCCTGTCAGAAAAAATAAAAATTCACTTGTCAAGAAAAGGAAAACAATTGAATTTTTTTTTTTATGAATTCAACATTAGTGTAAAGAAAATTAATTTTAAGAGCATATATCTTTAAAATTTGCCCTTTCAACTATTAGGAAACTTCTTAATAAAAATTAAAATGTCGTCATGCAAGTTAGATCACAAGTTTAAATCAAGAAAAAAAAATGTATTATTGTTCTATCAAATTAAACAAATAACAAGATAAATGTATACTATCATTCTATTAACAAAACTAACGAGAGAAATAATATGTATTTGATGTATTAGATATGTATATCACAGATAAATATAATATAATAAAAATATTAGATATATATACACACACACTTAAATATGTACATAAGATATAAAATACATTAGATTAACATATGTATAAAGACTAACATATGCTTAATTTTTGGTAATTTTCATTTTTAACCCATCGTATAAAACATGATATATAAATTAATATATTAAATATGTATAACATATGTAACACTGTAATCTAGTATATATTCTACCGTATAAAAAGAAAACAATATATCCTAAACAAAATATAACATTATATTCGAAAGTTAAAAAAATTTCACTAAATAAGAAAAATAAACTAAAATAAATCATGTGTTTGATTATTTTTTTATTTTTTTATTTATTTTTAAAATAATATTATATTTTTTAAAATTTTTTGTCGAGACGAATTAATAATCTAAAAAAATTGATACAAAATAAAAAAATTAAATAAAGACAAAAAAATAATAAGACACTAATCAATAATTATAACAGTCTAAATAAAAATAATAAATTTTCTCGCGACGTATAAATCTTTGAATTTGACAGACATAATTTGAAAAAAATAAATCACATTAAAAAAATTTCAAATATAAAACCCACTATTTTTTAATAACAGAATACTAAAAAAGTTATAGGAAAATTTTCCTATTTTTTCTGCTAACTGAATGGGCCTAAGGTGAACTACCTGGCCAGGGCCATTCGTTCTACTTTTCTGAGCCGGGCCGGCCCTCGTCCTAGCTCTAATCAAATCAAGTTAGCCTAGTTCTATCACTGAATAAAACACGAACAGGTGCGTTTTCATAGTCCGGTGGTTTGGTGGGTTGGATGTGCAAACAATCTGCTTCGAAATTGTTGGTTCTCTCTGATTTCCAAAACTGTAATGGGTCCTATGCTCTGGCCTAGAGTCGGCCTGCTTGTTTGTTTCCCTGGTCAGCCCTAGCATCGAAATCCAACTTCAGGTATATCTTCTCCCTTTCTTTTTGAGTTCACAGTTCGAGTTAGGGTTTCGGATTTTGATTTTGAGGTTTCGTTTTTTTTAGGGTTTCTAAACTTCGCTTCTGAGATCTCTGATTTCTGGTGTTCTTTTTTCGGATTCCATTCTCATTCTACGATTGTTGATGGATTCGGGGTCCCTCCTCTGAGTTTTTGAAATACGACGACAGCCATAGTGTTTCTGGGATTTCTGATTTTTTGTTATGCAATTCCCTCTTATTGTTTCTGATCAGTTTCTAAAAATTAGAATTTCCAACTAATTTAATCTGTTCTTTTATTGTTTTTTGGATTTTGGCTTCTGTGTGAGATTGATGTCTAAAGTCTGAATTGGTTTCTAATTGAACAAGGCTTGTTTGGGATTAAAAATAAGTGGCATGAGAAAGCTTTTCCTTTGTGGCATTTTAGAGGAAAGTAAGGGCAGGTTGTTACTCTCGTGTTTGAGGAGTGTATAGAATCTTGACTTGGTTTTTTTCTACACTTTAATTTACATGGGCCTTGCCCTGTATTTCTTTGCTCTAGTGTATATTATTCTATTTAACGTAATTTATACAACTGGAGTCTTACCATCTCGATTGGAAGAAATCTTGGAAGTTCCTGGTTGAGCGTTAGGTAGTTGATGGAGAAGAGGTAGATTTGAGGAAGCCCCTTATAGAGTATAGAGAGCTATGGAAAGATCCAGCGACTTGCCTGAGGAGAAGTTGGTTTTAACTTTTTTGTTCATCCAAATCCAATCAGATTGTGAACAATTTTGGGTTTAGTGATGTATTGTACATGAATCAAATAGCTCAACCTTCTTGTAATACGAAGTTTCGTATGTATCTTAGGTACCTTTACGTGATTGGGGATGATGAATTAAAGTGAACTTGGTATGGTTGAATGGACCTAGCACACCACTTGGTGGATATTCCAGTTATCAAATTCATTTGCTGAATTCGATGAAGATATGAGAGGGATCAGAGTTGAAAGAGACTGTTCTTATCCTATTTCTCCCAATCAATTGCCACTATAGTCGCTCAAATCTTTTGAAGATATTAAGTTTTTGTCCCGTTATGTTTCTGTTCAGAACGTTCTTGGCTTGAACAAGGACATAAAGTTGGTGAGCTTGTTATGGATCTCTAGTCTGTGAACAATAGCAAGGTATGTGTTAATACCTGATGATATAGTAGGTTGTTGCTTTCTTTTTTAATTCAATACAATACCAACAATAGCAAGGTATGCCTCTGGCCTTCTGCACTTGATTCTCTCTCAAAATTGTCCATTGTAAAATAGGGTGTAAAAGGGTTTCAGTTTAATTTTTTGTAGAGCTGATTTCATAGGTAATTTATCTATTACTATTCATGATTCTTCCATGGATGCACAAACTGAAGCAATGTTATTATAAATATTGTCCTCAAAATGAGGTTAGTAAATTTGGTTGCGAACATAAAATTGTTCTCATTGGCTTGGATTTTCAGATTTGACTTTGCTTATAAATATTGGCTTTGCTTAGTACTTCTTGTATAGTTGTGAATCTTTTAGTTTCAGGTTGGAATGAACATATGATCAAATTTTATTTACTAAATATTTATTGTTATTCTTTTTAATCGCAGGTCTAAGAATTGAAACGTTGTGAGTTCAGTGGTGATCATTCTCCAACACTGATTGTTTACCCATAGCAGACTTCATTTTCACTACAAAGACATGAACATAGGGATTGCCCATCACATGCATAGAGTTAGTTTGTAAAGATTTTTTTGTTATTGTTTGTTAGGGCAACTTCTTGTGTTAGTGAATTACATTAACATTTTCATTTTATGATATTTGGGGATGTTAAGCCATCACCATATATAGTAGTGGGATCTTTTTTAAGTGGTATTTTTGTTTGAATAGATTGTATTAGCGTTCTTTTTTTTGGTATGGAGATTGAATGAATTTTTTTGTTAAGTTATTTAAATATAAACGTATTTTAGGCGACAAAATCTTTTATTACCGAAGAGGTTTTTCTAAAAAAATTTGCTGACAAAAAATTGGATTTAATTTGAAATTTTAGGTGACAAAACACTTTCTCACCTTTACTATTTTTGGTAATTTTTAAATTTAAAATTATAGGCGACGAAAGTTTTTTCTCACTTGTATTGTTTACATGATCATTTTTCAGTCACTATTTGTGACGAAATTGATGATTGGTGAGTAAAAAAATGTCAAAATAGTGATGAAATATTTTATCGCAAAACAATGTGATAAATATTTAGTCGCAAAATAGTCACTATATGTGAGAATAAATTTCATTGCAAAATAGTATTTTTATAGGTGAAACAAAAAATTTGTCACTAAGTGTTTTTTGGTGATGACTTTTACTTAAGGTTCGTCACATATATCATTTGAGAGAAAAAACATGCAATTTTAGACAAATTTAATTCGTCATCAAACACTAAAATTTTTGTAGTCAAAACCACAAAAAACAACACAGCTAGAATTGGAAGTTACATCGAATTATTCTCTATTCATCAAATTAATATCCACAAACCCATCCTTTATATCACCATGGCTTACTATATATCGCCATCCATTATTTTTGTTCACAACCTAACAACCCCATTGGGATTTTACTGGTTTCAAGTTCTCCAAAAGTCAATGGAATCCAAGTATAATATACTACTAAAAAGGTAGTATTAAAAGAAAATGTAATGAAGAAAACATGCAAGACAGTACACTTCTTTTCTTCCGAACCTTGGCCACATATCTGGTTATCATCTCCTCTTCACTAGCAGGAATGAAGTCTTCAAGACAACAAACAAAACAAAATAGCTAGTAACTAATCATCAATCCAATTCACAGGTAGAAATTAGCCTTAATCATTTGAACTAGCTGTGGAATTACAAAACTACTGTGTGTACACAAGCATATTGTATAATGGAGTACCATGTATGCATACGCTTGTGAAGAAAGATGAGCTCTTAAGAAGGATACCATAACAAGGATCGGGCAGACAGGAATACAAGTCATATATAGCCATAACCTTTCTGCCTTCCATTACGGTTGACGTCACTCTTGAAAGCTAGTTGTCCGTTATGAGCCTGGGACAATCCCCCCCATGTAATACTTTTTAATCCACTTAATTTTACTACTAAAAAAGATAGACACATTCATATAATTTGAACTTTGGATAACTTACAAAATTACATGTGTACCATTGTAATAACCCTAAAATTTTAATTCATTTTAAATAAATTTTAACATTTAGAAATTTAATTACTGTTAATATTTAATTATTTAATAATTAGGTAGGTTTAACTGTTATTGTTTAATAATTTTTAATCAAAAAATTGAATTTATTTTATTTTGGCAAGCTCACTTGAGCTTGCTCGAGGCCACTCCTCAAATTCTGAAACTGCAGGATCGGGAGTTATGGAGTTTTGATAAGGGAATCGTTTCTTCTTATGGATTTATGGGCATGAATACATGATTTACTAGCCAAATTTCCAGTACAAGAAAAAACATGTTTAGTGACATGAAAAAATGTCACCAAAGGTCCAATTTTTGTCACCTATTATCATTGGTGACACCTTCTTGACACAAGAAGAGGTGTCATTGTATCCGTGACACTAAAAGTCAAGGGTGACAAAATTATGTAGTTGTCACAGAAGGATATCAACAGTGACAAGAATATAGTGTCACTAAAGATGAATTTTTCGTGACAAAACATGTCACTAAATGCAAATTTCAACAGTGACATGAAGATGATGTCACGAAAGAGAATTTTTCCGTGACACATGATGTCACTGAATGCAACGTGACTACAATATAGTGTCACCGAAAAGAGATTTTCTATGACAAGAGTTGTCACTGAAATTATATACCATGACAACTAAATGTGTGTCACCGATTATATTTTCAAGTGGGTGAACAAAGGTGACAAACATTTTTTGTCACAAAAGAATAGAATTTCAACGACACCAAGCTCAGCACAATTATGCCACCCAAAATACCATTTTTTACATACTTACAAAGTTTTCAATATTTGTATATTATGAATCACCCTTAACAAATTCTTATATAGTAAAAAAATCAAATATCATTCAAATCAAATATCCAACAAGTCAATATTCACTACCCAACTTCAAAACATTCATCCTTCAACAATAAAAATTTCAAACTTGATAACATTACCGAAACTATAAAACATCTATAGATATTGCATGTTTCCAATGACAAAAATAACTCAAAACAAGTGTTCCAGCTTAATTAACTTCCAAAAAGTAACTCCACCTCGTTCTTACCTGTACAAAATCGAAAAAAAAAATACAATTATTTAACATATCAAGAACACAACTCAAAATTAATGAAAATAAAATGATTTTATGATCCATCTTAACCAATTATAGAAAGTAATAACAATATATAGTAAACAAGACTGCTCTGTCTTGTTACCATGACGTATGTTTTTCATACATAGTAGGGAACTAGGATATGCCTTTGTCGTGTTTCTTTCTTGTTACCATGATGTAGGTTTTTCATACACGTAGGGAACTAGGTTATGCCTTTGTCATGTTACCTGAGAAATCATCGTCTTCTACGTCTTATAATACTTCATACATTGTCTTTGAAGAGAATCAGAGTCTGAACAACCTCACAGTGACCGTATGGACAAGCTAGCATCAAAGCAGTTTGTTCATGTGAATGGTAGCAATGTGTTTATATTCTTCATAATTTATTTTTTGTTTCCCCTAAAAACTGGAGCCAGACAGCTAATTCCAATACCAGATTATTAAATGTTTAGGTATTAAAAATGTCAGGACGGTAAAATGGCATCAGCAATAGATCAGAAAGAACAAAAATCTTCCTATAAGAAAGCAACAGTTAAAAGTACCTGCCCGCGATAATTCCTGAGATTAATGTCAACCCCTAATTCAAGCAACAACGAGACAATCTGGAGAAAAGCAATGAGAAACCATTGTCATTATTATTTTATCAGTGTATAAAAAATTGAACGGCATTAAGCTTCATCTGGATTAGTTAGATGCATCATCCACCAAAGGACTGAAATTTGAAACAACGGAACCAGAGGTTCTATTATATATAAATGAAGGTTGGTTAACCATTGAAGGTAGATAGATATTTTTAAAGTGGAGGAAAGAACAACAATAACAAAGACGTAATTTTTTGAATTCATGTACAAAGTAGCAACATTTATGTAAGTATTCAAAATAACTATAGTTGCAGAAG